>JADRCH010000849.1:1826225-1872624 GCA_019843965.1 Rhynchomys soricoides | reverse complement strand
CTCCAGGTCTGAGGGAGGAGGGATGGGGCCAGGACTCCAGGTCTGAGGGAGGAGGGATGGGGCCTGGACTCCAGGTCTGAGGGAGGAGGGATGGGGCCTGGACTCCAGGTCTGAGGGAGGAGGGATGGGGCCAGGACTCCAGGTCTGAGGGAGGAAGGATGGGGCCAGGACTCCAGGTCTGTGGGAGGAGGGATAAGGCCTGGACTCCAGGTCTGAGGGAGGAGGGATGGGGCCTGGACTCCAGGTCTGAGGGAGGAGGCTGCGGCTGATCTCTGAGTCTCTGGTACACATTCATTCAGTGCTCCAGAGTTTCTAACGTTTCCTTTGTGCATCCCTACTCCTCCCAGATGAGGAAGCAGTGGAGGAGGAGGAAGGTGAGGCTTGCATCCCACAGGTCTCTTCCTAAGGCTTGGGGAGGGGGAAGGAATGAAGTGTTGGGCTGGAGGATCCTAGATCCACTCTTTAACAGCATCTCGCTTCTCTTCCTACCCCTCTATGCTCCTGTGTGGCTGTCCCTCCCTGCACCTCCCTCCCAATCCTTGCTTCTCCTCCTGCCCCTCCCAGCCCCCGAGGAGCCGGAGCCGGTGGCAGAGCGAGGTAACCATAGATTCTTCGCTTCCTGAGATTGATTCGGGGTGTCTGGGGATCCCGACATCATCAGGTCCGCAATCCACCATTACCCATTAGCTCCTGGAAAAACGGTCCGGCCCAGCCTGATCCCTTAAGCCCTTAGGGCCCTGCGCCCTCTGGTGGCCGTGAAGGGAAATTGCCTGGAGTGCTTTTAACCCTTTTCCCTTCCTTAAAGGGAGCGGTGTGCAAGCCTTCGTTCCAATCTTGGAAGAATGCTTACTAGAAAAGTTGAGTGTTGGCGGAGAGTGCCCCATCTCCTTTCCTTTTGGCTCCTGACCCTGTTTGTTATATTTCTCCGCTATATACATTCGAAGGTTGGGGCCTGAACTTTTTAGTTTTATGTTTTGTTTGTTTTCGAGACAGAGTCTCACGTAGCTCAGGCTGACCTCAAACTTGCAGCAAACTTCCTGCCTCAGCCTCTTGAGTGCTGGGATTACAGGGTTCACCACCACACTCAGTTTGGTTATTTGGTTAGTTTTTAGTTTTTGAGACGGTCTCTCCCTGTAGTTTAAGTTGGCCTGAAAGTCGATATATATCCTAGGTTGGCTTTGTACTCATAGCAACTCTCCTGCCTCAGCCTCCTAAATCCAAAGATCACAGGCATGAGCTGAGAAACTTGAACTTTAGAGTACCATTAGGAAGTGGGGTGTGTGTGTGTCTGTGTTCTAAGGGAGCAGGGGCTGGGGACAGAGATCTGGGTTCCCTGAATGAAGAGAAGCAAAGGGGTCCCTTCCATTGCTGGGTAGGATGGGGGAGGCAGGATACAGGGGTAGACATAATTGTAAATAGTCCAGGAGTTTGATCCTTTGGGCTTTCAGAGGTCTGGGCGGGGTGTCCCCACACCAGTAGAGAATGTATATGTGATGCAAGTGACCCTCCCCCCTTTTGTCCACCTCAGCTTCCCCTCCCTCTCCTGGGTTTCCTCTCAGGGGTGCCAGCTTCTCTCTAACCAACTCTCACTAATTGTCTTTTTGTATTCCCCCATTGCCACCAGAAGAAGAGCGTCCCAAACCCAGGTGAGGTGCTACAGGGTGGGTGTGGGTTACAAGCCTGTCCTCCTGTGCTTCACCAGGAGAGACAGGGCGCCCAAAAGGCAGACAAAGGAGGGCTTGAAACAGCTAACTGGAAAGCAAGAAATTCAGGACCTTCCTACACTGTGAAGCAGGTCAGATATAAAAGTAAGAGCCTAGGCTCTAGAACACTATGCAAGGGGGCTCTGTGTTGGCCCAAGGCCAATCAAGGAAGGCTTCCTGAGGGAGGTGATAACCTGGATCTTATTGATAAGGACCTTGCTAGGTGAAGGAGGTACACTGCGGTCAAGGAAAGCCCTTCCTTCCTTCCTTTCACTCCAGCTTCCATTTTGATTATCTTACGAATCAGCATCCCGCGACCCTAGCCCTTTGATTCTTTTCTTTTTCTTTTTCTTTTTTGGTTTTCCGAGACAGGGTTTCTCTGTGTAGCCCTGGCTGTCCTGGAACTCCCTCTGTAGACCAGGCTGGCCTCAAACTCAGAAATCCACCTGCCTCTGCCTCCTGAGTGCTGGGATTAAAGGCGAGCGCCACCACTGCCCGGCCTTTGATTCTTTTTTTTTTTCTCTTTTTCCCCCTCCCCCTGCATCTATGGGGATATTCCCCACCCACCCACTCCCGTCTTCCCTCCCTAGCATTCCCCTACACTGGGGCATCTAACACCCTCAGTCCCAAGGGCCTCTCCTCCCCCTGATGTCTAACAAGACCCTCCTCTGCTGCATATGTGGCCAGCACCATGGGTCCCTCCATGTGTATTCTTTGGTTGGTGGATCAGTCTCCGGGAGTATCATGGGGAGGTCAGGCCAGTTGCCACTGTTGCTCCCTCCATGGGGCTGCAAACTCCCTCAGCTCCTTCAGTCCCTTCTCCAACTCCTCCATTGTGGACACCCGCTCTCAGTCCAACGGTTGGAAAGCCATTTCTTACAGGCAAAGCTAGTGGTTATACATAAAACCCACTCTGGATGCAGAACCCGGTCATCGCGAAAGTTTGGTTAAGCCAGGGAGGCCAGTGCAGGCTGTGGAAGCTAGCTGAACTAGGAGGAGGCCTGGGGTGGTGATGTTAGGGCCAGGGTTTAAAGACCCTGGAGGAAGGAACACACTAGAGAGGTTCCAGGTTTGAGACGTACTGGGGAAGGGATGCAGGAAGTGAGGGCAGTTTCCAAGGGCTTCTGGGATTAACAACAAGTGGTCCGTAGAGACACCAAGTGGATGAACCCTGCCAAGGCATGAAATGTACTGTCGCATGAATTATTCAGGACATTTCTGTTAACTTGGGTCATGGGAAAGAGTGCTCACCTAGGCACCGTATTGCTGCGTCCTCAGAACAGTAGTCTTGGTAATTCCAAGTTCAGCATCTGTGGGTTTTGCTGATCTTAAATCATAGCTATTAAAAGAAACTGTAGGTGTCCCGAGCAAGCAGACTTTTTTTCTCATTACACCTGCACACTCTAGCTGTTAAACAGTCAGCACAGTGTTAAAGCAACTGGGTAACTGTAAGTTACTGAGAGAGCATCGCCTTTAAAGTTCATGGCCTTTAGCATGCATGAGCCCCGGGCTCCATATTTACTCTTGAAATAAAAATTTCAGGCCTGGAGAGGTGGCTCAGTGGTTAAAAGCACTGTCTGCCGCTCTTCCAGAGGACTTGGTTCAGCTCACAGTATCCAGTTGACGGCTCACAAACATCTGCAACTCCAGTTCCAGAGGATCCAGCGCCCTCTTCTGGTCTCTGAGGCCACTTGACCATACACGGGCAGCAGGCAAAACCTCACACATACACATAAAATACAAGAACAGGGTTAAAAAGAAAGTGAAGTAGCTCAGATCATGTGCAAAAAAAAAAAAAAAAGCAGTATTTTTAGACTTTAAGACTTTTATTATTTATTTTGCATGTGAGTGTGTGAGCACAGAGGTGTGTGCATGATGCAAGGGTGGGGTTCGGAGGATGATTTACAGGGGTCAGTTCTCTCTTTCCGCCTTGTGGCTTTCAGGGAATGAAAGTCATATCATCAGTCTTGGTATGTGGGTCTTTGCTTGCTGAGCTATCCCGGCCTGCTTTTTATGCAGAGGATTCAATATATGGCCCCGTATGTTCAAGACAAGTATTCCATCTTGAGTCACACTCCCAGGCCCTCACTGGGGGATTCTAGTCAAGTGCTCTACCACTGTGCCACACCCCCAGTCCCTAAGCAGGTGCTCTACCACTGAGCCACACCCCAGGCCCTCACTGGGGGATTCTAGTCAAGTGCTCTACCACTGAGCCACACCCCAGTCCCTCACTGAAGGATTCTTGGCAGGTGTTTTATTGCTGAATCTCATCCCCAGTCTTGTTGTTACTTTTTATTTTGAGTCAGAATCTCATAAGTTTCCACGGATGGCCTTAGATGCTCTCTCTAGACCAGGCAGGCTTTGAATTTGCCTCAGACTGCTGAACAGCTAGGACCATAAATTTGTGCCCTGCCAGTTTTTACAAGTATGTCAAAACAGGCAAAACAAAGTATTCAAACTGCATTTCCCTGACTGTGGTCTCCACACAGACTTGGATGTGTGTGTGTGTGTGTGTGTGTGTGTGTGTGTGTGTGATATTTTGAACAGCCTGTGGTGAGGCAGGTGAGAGAGGCCAGTCTGTTGATGATCTCTATACATTTCTATCGACACAGCCGTCCTGTGGTGCCTCCTTTGATTCCCCCGAAGATTCCAGAAGGGGAGCGTGTGGACTTTGATGTAAGTGACAGATGTCCTACCCCACACGCAGCTGCAGGATCCTTGGCGCCTTGAGCCCATTCTGACAAGTGCTCCTCTTTGCTCCCTTGAAAAGCCTGGATTTACCCCCAGCGTCCTGTTGCTAGCAAGGAATGCTTTGCTGACATCCGCTGGACGCCATCCTAGCTGGCTGTCAGTCATCACCTGGGGCTGGAATGGGGCAGGCTCTAGGGCCCTGTCCGGTGACCTCACGGGCTCCCTCTTCAGGACATCCACCGGAAGCGCATGGAGAAAGACTTACTGGAGCTGCAGACGCTCATCGACGTGCACTTTGAGCAGCGGAAAAAGGAGGAGGAGGAGCTCATTGCGCTAAAGGACCGCATAGTGAGCTGGGAAAGCCGGGTCGTCTAGTACATCTATCGCCCTTCCCTCCCTCCATGTAGTGCTTTGGGGTCTCTGGGAGAAACAGTGGGGACATTGGGCGGCTGCACTACAGTATAGCTTTCTACCAGGAGTGCACTTTGAGGCTGAGACGGGAAGATTACCATGAATTCGAGACTGTCTCAAAAAAGAAAATTAAATGAAAGAAACTATACTTATCTCGTTTCTGTACTGGTGGAGGGATGACTTGTGGGAGGGGGTAGCCTCCAAAACCCCCCTCCCCTGCCCCAATCTTCCCCTTAATATCCCTAGGAGAGGCGTCGCGCAGAGAGAGCTGAGCAACAGCGCTTCAGAACAGAAAAGGAGCGAGAACGCCAGGCCAAGCTGGCGGTAGGTGTCTGTTCTTTCCCTATAGAAGAGTACTTTATTTCCCATGTTTGCTACTCTCTGTAGTTCTCACAAAGTCTCCGTAATGTATAGCCTAAGGGTTTCCTATTGGAAGGGTGAACAGTGCATGTGAGTAAATAGTCTACTGCTGATCTGGGTTCGGGCATGGCTGGATTGAGACTCCAGCCATATAGCACAAAGACTGAGCTTTGCTGGGTGGGACGGGCTCAGACCTATGATTCCAGCACCGGAAGAGCTGAGGCAGGAGTGGGTCCCTCCACGGCTCCAACTTCACTCATCATGGAGCTGAGCCATCAACTACCCAGGCCAGGATCTTCCTCCCTCAGGTCTGTAGGGCCACATGGAGTGAACCCCTTTGTTCTCACAGGAAGAGAAGATGCGGAAGGAGGAGGAGGAGGCGAAGAAGAGAGCAGAGGATGATGCCAAAAAGAAGAAGGTTCTGTCCAACATGGGGGCTCATTTTGGGGGCTACTTGGTCAAGGTGAGTCTAGCCTGTGGAAGTCTGCGTTTACAGGAAGGAGGGGAGGGAAGCTTCAGAGTGCTGGTCCTGAGGAGGAGGGCTGAGGCTGGACCGCTGGGTCTGAATGGAGAGGGAAGGGGCTGTACTGGTGGGTCTGAGAGAGGAGGCTGAGGCTGGACTCCTTGCATCTGGTGGAGGCACTGGCCTTGATAGGACACTGAGTGGATTTAGCCTCCAGGTTCCATCCCTGGCTTGGGATTCCTCCCCCTTCAGGCAGAACAGAAGCGTGGGAAGCGACAGACTGGTCGGGAGATGAAACTCAGGATCCTGTCTGAGAGGAAAAAGCCCTTGGACATCGACTACATGGGGGAGGACCAGCTCCGGTAGGTCCCGGCGGCTCTCACAAGGCTTCCACCGGTGACACTCCGGGTCTGAGCCTTGGTGCTGTGTAACTTCAGGCAATTGGTGCTCCCTTTCTGGGCCACTGTTGCTTTCTGTGTTCAAAATGTCACTCAGATACAAGCTACCGTGTGGCTGGCGTGGCCTGTAGTGTCTGGCATCCACAGTGCCCCCTCCTGCATTTAGGTGGAATTGCAGCATTCAGGGAGGAGGGAGGAGGATCCTTTCAGAGTTATCCTCTGCTGTTTTTTAAGTGGGAGGTCAGGCTTAGCTTAAATGAGATCTTGTCCCAGAAACCAACACACACACACACACACACACACACACACACACACACACACACACACTATGTAAGTAATAAATAAAAACTAAATGGCTTTCACTCTGGGGCTCATAGTCATTACTTCTTCTCTCCGTTGGGAGACTTCCGTTTGGGAACTTCCGTTTCAGAAAGTGGTCACATATTTGAAAACCTTCAGCGGGCAATCTTAGTAAGAGTGTAGCAACTATACCAAACCCAAAGAGGCTTGCTGCGTGGCTTGAGGTAGGTGTCTCAACCTCTCTGGACCCAGAACGCAGCTTGGATCTCGCTGCATCCGGGTCCTTCTCGACTTGCCAGGGAGAAGGCTCAGGAGCTGTCAGAATGGATCCACCAGCTGGAATCAGAGAAATTTGACCTGATGGAGAAATTGAAGCAACAGAAGTATGAGGTGAGACCGACTTGCCTCTGCCGGGGCCCAGGCTGGCTGAGAGGTGTGACAGGCGGGGTGGCAGGCGGGGCAGGCGGGCCCGGCTGGGCATCTACCTAGCCTGCTTTCCTGCTCCACAGATCAATGTGCTGTACAACCGCATCAGCCATGCCCAGAAATTGTAAGTGCCACACCCAACCTCCACATACGGTTCCTTCTGCTCCTTCCCTCCCTCTGTCCCTCTCTCCCTCTGCCCCTCCCTCCCTCCTTCCCTCTCTCCCTCTCTCCCTCCCTCCTTTCTGCTGCTTCTGCACACCACTGCCCTTTTGGCATCTTTGTCTCCCAAGGCATCCTATCTACATCTATCTGTTAGTATGGGTTTTATTTATTGGTTTTTTTTTGTCTGTTTAATTTGCGTATTATTTCAAGACAAAGTCTTACTGGGCAGTCCAGGCTTATGTAGAACTCACTGTGTAGCCCAGGCTGGCTTTGATCGTGTAAGCAGATCTTTTTGCCTCAAATCAGTGGAATGCTGGGATGGTTGATGTGATTTAACATTCCTGGCTTTTTTTGTTGTTCTGCTCTTTTTTTTGGGGGGGGGAGGTTTTCAAGACAGGGTTTCTCTGTGTAGCCCTGGCTGTCCTGGAACTCCCTCTGTAGACCAGGCTGGCCTCGAACTCAGAAATCCGCCTGCCTCTGCCTCCCAAGTGCTGGGATTAAAGGCTTGCGCCACCACTGCCCGGCTGCTCATTTATTTTTAAGCCAAGGTTTCACATAGCCCAGACTCACTAGGTAGCTGAGGCTGGCCTTGAACTACTGATCCTCTGGATTCAGCCTCAGGAGTGCTGGGCTTATTGGCCTACACTACAGCTACAATCTTTTGCTTTTCCTTATCAGCTCTTAGGTTTCAGTCTCCCTCCCTCTCTGTACCCCTGTATCTCTTTTCTTCCTGAATATATATTATTTGACACCTTTTCTTTTGCATCACATCTTTGCATGCACTGTGCATGCGTATGTGTGTTTATGGATGAGTGTGTGTGACTGTGTGTGTGTATGTGTGTGGCTGTGTGTGACTGTGTGTGTGACTGTGTGTGTGTGACTGTGTGTGTGACTGTGTGTGTATGGATGTGTGTGTCTGTGTGTGTGTCTGTGTGTGTGTGACTGTGTGTGTTTGACTCTGTGTGTGTGACTGTGTGTGTCTGTGTGTGTATGAGTGTGTGTGACTGTGTGTGTGACAGTGTGTGTGTGTGTGACTGTGTGTATGGGTGTGTGTGACTGGGTGTGACTGGGTGTGTGTGACTGTGTGTGTGTGTGACTGTGTGTGTGACTGTGTGTGTGTGTGTGTGTTTATGGGTATGTGTGTGTATGGGAGTGTGTATGCCCACAGAGCCCAGAAGGTTTGGATCCACTGGAGCTAAATTACAGGCAGTTGTGCACAACATACAGAGTATGCTCAGGAGACTTGGAAGACTTGGTTCCGTCTTTCTTCCTTGTGGTCCCAGAGATGAGTCTCAGATCTTATGTTTGGCTCCAAGCACCTTCACCTGCTAACCCATCCCACTGGCCTCTCTCTCTCTCTTGTCTTTGTCCCTCCTTCTCCTGCCAATTTTCCTCCTCTCTATTTCTTCTTATTAAGACAAGGTCTCCTGTAAGCTGGAATGACCCAGAACTCCATTTGTATTCAAGGCTGCCCTTAAACTCCTGACACTTGCCTGCCTCTACCTTCCAAGTACAGAGATTACAGAGCCACCATGCCTGGTGTATGTGTATATTCTTGCTGTACAGCCCAGGTTGTCCTCAGACCTGTCCTTATCCTCCTGCTTCATCTTCTTCAGGGCTGAGGGTCACTGGTGTGTTGCACCATGCCCAGGCTTCGCGATGCTTCCTGCTCAGTCTCTTTCTTTTTCTAGCCTTTTCTGTACTTTTCCTTCCTCCCTGAGCCCTGTTGCATGTCACCACCTCTAGCTAACCCTTCTTTCACCCTCAAGCCCCTTACACATAAATTTGCACGAGTTCTCTGTGAACTAACCCAAGAAAGTCAACTCCCACCTGACTGCCAACCACTTACTGGGTATTCATTATCTGAAAGACCTGCACTCAATGGGGTCATGGCTCAGTGGAAGAACCACTACCTAGAATCCCCCAGTGAGAGGCCTGCTGTGCTTCAATGG
Organism: Rhynchomys soricoides; assembly: GCA_019843965.1. Classification (NCBI taxonomy): domain Eukaryota; kingdom Metazoa; phylum Chordata; class Mammalia; order Rodentia; family Muridae; genus Rhynchomys; species Rhynchomys soricoides. Next base: position 1,863,758 of record JADRCH010000849.1, on the reverse strand, counting down.
TAGAGTACTTACTTAACAAGGGAGAGGCCTTGACTCAGTGCCCAGTACTGCAAAAAAGAAATAGCACTGCTGGCCTCTGCTCCTGACTTCCTCTGGGTGGAGGTGGGTATTTAGTGGACTTCCTGAATTTTAAAGTCGCTGTGTTAAGCTTATCTCGGAGGCTCAGAACCTCTTCCTGACACCACCTTCTTCTCCCACAGCCGAAAGGGGGCTGGGAAGGGTCGAGTTGGAGGCCGCTGGAAGTGAGACTGCCAGGACATGTCCCACTGTGTGGAGCCCAGGAGCCACTGGAGTGTGTCTCATCTGTAACTCAAAATAAAGTGTCCTCAGGCATCTGCTGAAGTTCTTCAGGGTTGTTATTATGTGGCTGGCTGTGTGGGTTGATTGACATCTCCATATTGCCTGGGAGAGTCATCAACTGTCATTAAAGAGATCTCAGGTTCATGGCTGGGATTACAGCTTGTCTAGAATTCATGAGACCCTGGGTTAAATCTCTAGTTCTGCTTAAACTAGATATGATGGTGAGTGACAGTAATCCCAACATTTGGAGGTGGAGACAGGAGGTTTGGGGTTTCAAGGTCATTCCTTGGCTACACAGTGAGTTCAAGACCATCCTGGGCTTTATGAGATCCCGTCTCAAAACAAATAATGACAATACAGGTGGTGGTGGCGCACGCTTTTAATCCCAGCACTCCAGAGACAGAGGCAGGCACATCTCATGAGTTCGAGGCCAGCCTGGTCTGCAGAGTGAGTTCCAGGGCAGCAAGGGCTACACCAAGAAACCCCGTCTAAACAAACAAATAAACAAACAGACAGACAAACACCCCCCTTAAAAAATAATGACCGGGGCTGATCAGGAATAGATCTATAAGATGTGATCCAAAGGCCCAGGACATAGCCCAGCAGGTGAATGTGTATCCTGCCAAGCTTTGTGACCTGGGTTGAATTAGCTCTCCAGGACCCAGGTAGAAGGAAGAAGTAATGCCTACAAGTGCCCTCTGACCTCCACGTGTGTTGTCATACATAAGCATACATGTACAATAACAAAAGAGACATGGTTCTGGATCAGGAGAGACAGCTCAACAGTTCTGCTGCTCTTCTGGAGGACCCAAGCTCAATTCCCCGCACCCATGTCAGACAGCCCACGATAGCCTGTAACTCCATCTCCAGAAGGTCTGATGCCCTCTAGTGGTATACATGTATACCTGCATGAATGTGTAGACAAACACACTCCCAATAAATCTTTTTTAAAAGTGACATGGTTTGGGTGGTTGGGATGGAATCCTCTCCTGTAATTGCAGTGTCTGGACTACATTTGGAGAGTGAATTTCTTTCTGTTCCTTAGTTGTGGGCGGGACACTAATCAAGATATGCTTTTTGTCGATGGGCATTTGGAGACTCAGTGCCAGTGTAATGATAGTCACAGACAGGCTGGCTGTAGGTGTACCTGAAATATCAATTGCCTCTGAGATTTAAAATGTTTTTAGAAAGTAATTAACTCTTCTAAGGACAGTTTTAAACAACATACCTGAGGCCCGGGTGTGTGTAGGGGCATGCACAGAATCCCAGAATTTGAGAGCTGGGACAGTAACCAAACCAAATCTGGCTAAAAATAGTCTTACCTCTGTTTGTGCACTGATGTAGCCTTATTTTGTGGATAATTTTATAAAGTGGTGTATTTAAAAAACACATCTTTTTAGTGTGTGTCTTAGTAGGGTGTGCATGAATGCCCTGGTCAGGGAGTGAAAACCGGAAGACAGTTTTTGGAGTCAATGCTCTCCTTCCTTGTGGGTCCCAAGGATGGAAGTATCTGACTTCTTGCCTTGGGGAAGAAGTGTGTGTGTGGGGAGTGGGGGGTGGGGGTGGGGTGGGGTAGGTTTCTGGTATCTCATATCTCAAAAAACACAGGACTATCCTTTTGGATTTATGATCATTGTTGTTTCCCAGGCCTCGAAGTTTTTATGGCTTATTTTTCTGCAGAAATCCAAGGATTATGGAGGGGATGGGCTACTTTAGTGTCCCTTAGGAAACACGTTTGTTTTCCATATACAAAATTTGACAGTTCGACTTTGGTAGGTCTGTGTTCTTGCCTCTAAATGTTTTTTATCTCAAATTGGATTTTTGGGAAAGATAATGTTAAAGGTCACATTATTTTTATTAGGTGTTTATTAGGTGTTCTTATCTGTTGAGTCTATTATAAAACTTTCAAACCTAGTGGAACACCACATTTTAGATTACAAAATCCCAGCATGCCAGGAGATCATGATACAATCTGAATTGTAATTCCTAGTGTCCTTTGCAGCCCCCTAGATGGGCTGAAGAAAAGTATATGGTCATTTTGGTCATCTTTGGGGGTCCTCTTTCTGGTATGCTCAGGGAATTATTACCACTAGAAAACGTGGGCTTTTCCTTGATCTGGAAACTGACTTCTTAGGTACCTTGGGTTCTGAGACATATTTGGAAGTCTGGAGCCGAACCCTTTGGAGGCGTGACTTTGAGACTACATTTCCCAGCTTGCCCTATGTTATTTGATTTCCTTGAACTTTGCATGGGAACTTTATCGCAATGTTAAAAGATGAGTTTGGCGGTGACAGGCTTTAATCTTGTTTGAGAACTCAATTTCCCGTGGGCCCTTGGTCTTCCTGATGCCTTAGGGAGACCATTCATTCATTCGAAATATTTTTTATTGCCTACTCTCAGGCTCAGTTCTAGTCATTAGGACTAAGAGGTGCTCAAAAATCGAGTTTATTTATAGTCGATGGGGGAGGACAGATTCAAAACCAAAACAAGTCTGGTCTGGTGGCACTCCTTTAATTCCATCACACGAGAGGCGGGAGGAGGCGGAGTTTGTGAGTTCGAGGCCATTCTGGTCTACGTAAAGAGTTTCAAGCCAGGCAGGACTACATGAGACCCTGTCTCAAAACAAAATTAACCCCCCACAAAAACCAAACTCCTGTAATCCCAGCAATTAGGAGATGGAGACAGGAAGATCATAAGTTCGAGGGTATTATTAGTGAGTTAGAGGGCCATCCTATCTCAAAACAAATCATAAAAAGTATGCAAAATTTATTTCTGTATCTCTCAGGATCCGCTACCCGCCATCATTTCCCAAGCGCCTTTGGTTAATCGCTTTACAAAGTACACTACATTTCCCAGCATGCCCCAGTAGCCTGTCCGTCCGCCCTACCCAGATTCCCAGCACTCCCTAGGGGCATGCCCTCCTTTAGGCAGTTTTCTTTCTTTCTTTTTTTGGGTTTTCGAGACAGGGTTTGGCAGTTTTCTTTTTGTTTCTTGGTTTTTCGAAAGAGGGTTTCTCTGTGTATCTCTGGCTGTCTTGGAACTCAGGACCAGGATCAGACCAGGATGTCCTGGAACCCAGAGATTTGTCCGTTTCTGCCTCCCAAGTGCTGGGATTGAAGAGGTGCCTTTTGACTGTTTTCATTCGACTCCTCCCAGCTCCGAATTTCTAAACGTGCCTCAGGATAGACAGCTAGTCTAGCGAAAACTTCCGCTTGTAGAACCCATTTCCCAGAGCTCCTGGCGGCCTGCCTGCTGCCCCATTCTCTATCTGCTCAAGCTTTGTGAGGCTCCTCAATGGGGGAGAAACTCCACTTCCCAGCTCGCCTCGCGGGACTTCTTTTTAGGCCCTCACTTTCAGCGATAGTTACGCGTCTCAAGCCGGACTCCGTTTCCCAGAGGGCTTTGGGTCAGCGTCGTGACGTCAATATACCGAGCGGGGGCTGGGCGAGCTTCTGGGCGGTGCTTGTCGCGCGGCGGTTCCCAGCGGTTCCCGGCGGCCCCCGGGGCGGGCGGGTGGCGGCTGTTCGTCGCCCGGCCCTCGCTCGCTCGCTTAGTGGGCGGGCGGGCGGCCGGAGCGATGTCCGGTGAGGATGGCCCGGCAGCGGGCCCGGGGGCGGCGGCGGCTGCTGCGGCCGCCCGTGAGCGGCGGCAGGAGCAGCTGCGGCAGTGGGGGGCGCGGGCTGGCGCTGACCCGGGCCCTGGGGAGCGGCGTGCCCGCACCGTCCGCTTCGAGCGTGCCGCCGAGTTCCTGGCGGCCTGTGCGGGCGGCGATCTGGACGAGGCTCGCTTGATGCTGCGCGCAGCGGATCCCGGTCCCGGCTCCGGCGCTGCGTCCGACCCCGCCGTCCCTCCGCCTGCCCGTGCGGTGCTCGACTCCACCAACGCCGATGGCATCAGCGCCCTGCACCAGGTCAGCGCCCCCGCCCCGCGTCTTCGCCACTCGGGCATCCTCCCTCCTCGGCCTTGAGCCACCTCCTCTCGACTCTGCCATCACTGAGGATCTCGCCTGCTCTGTGGCCGCCTCTTCTCTGTCATTCGTGCTGTCATCTCTCCTGTGCATCTCTTGCAGCATTGCTTACTTCCGTGCCTACGCTGGCGGGGTTTCTCCTTTTCAGGCTGGTACTTGTTTGGCTGTGCTGCAGTCTTTCCTGACCCAGGCCTGAGGTTTCGTCCTGCAGTCTGACTTGACCCTCCACTTAAGCTAGGCCCAGATCCTTCAGTGTCACTTATTTGAAGGTCCATCTTGTTTGTGCCTTCCTCTTCTTCCCGTGACTTGTGCTGTCTGTTGCGGCCTCAGGGTGGTCTTTTCCCTTCTAGGCCGTGTACCATGTTGTTTCCTTGAAAAGGCAGTTCCTCTGTTGGGTCATCCCTTGCTTTATCTTTTCTCCTACCGTCAACCCCATGTCCTTAATTACATTCTTTCTTCGTCCCCCCCACCCCCCCTTGGGATCTTGCTACCTCTTATAGAGGTTTCTCCTCTTATAGAGTCCTCAACTCTCATTCTCTGTCCACATTATTTGCCTGGAAACTTGTAGGCACTTGTTCTTCCAGGGGCTGGACCACTTTTCCTTTTGTTTTGTTGTTGTTTTTCCCTTAGACAAGGTCTTGCTATGTAGCCCAGGTCAGCCTCAAACACAGGTCCTTATGTCTCTGCCCTTTTTATTTCTGGAATTACATGGCTGTTTCACCTATCCTTGGTTCATCTCTTAGACTTTGTTTGGGCAACGTCCTTCTTCAAAAAGTATACCCTCTCTCCTGAATTTCTACCCTATCACCTCCCAGAGGGTTCTAGAACCTATTCCACTAAAACCCTGGGTATCTAAGACACATTTTTTCCAGTGCTTTGTACCTGAGAGTCAGGACCATCTTGTGTTGCTTGAGTTCTTCTGGATTCAGGATGCTTTTGTTCACAGTTAGGATGACCAAGGACAAGATTAGTCACACAGTCCATCCCAATTCTCCAGCCTGGTCTCAGTGTTGGTCCAGTGTCTGTCTTCTGGTGGGCAGCCTTCTTTCACGGCAACTTCCATCTTCTGGGTTGTCCTCTCATCTCCTTGCCTAGAATCCCGTGGCTCAGGTACTGGTGGAAACAGAGGGGATCCTGGAAAGGAGGCCTGCTGCCTGTGGAGAGGAGAAGCAAAGGGAGCGTATTTGACAGGCTCAGTGTTCACGCATGCAGGTAGAGAAAAGGCACTCAGAATCCGTTCATCCTGAGCTGGGATGTAGCTTAGGAGGTAGAGTGGGTACCTAGAGTGCAGGAAACCAGGTGCTTGAACAGTGGAGGCAGGGTGGGTTGGAGGTTCAGTGCCAGCTTCCGCTACACAGTGAGTTTGAGGCCATCCTAGGCCACATGAGACAAAAACAAAACCAGTCAGTCAGTACTGACCTAATATCTATTTGGATGTCTGTTCTTTGTCTCTTGTATCTTGAGTGTTCTTTCTCTGTGTCCTTTAATTTTCTTACTTGTGGAGTGGGACCAGTGGTCACCTCTGTCTCTAGAAACTCTGGTGAGAAGTGTCATGTGGAAACTCCTCTTTGGGGCCTACATGAACTGCAGGTGTACCCTGGGAATTTGCTCCCAGTGCTGTCTGGGACATTTTCCTTTACATATAGCAAGGCACTATTTCCCAGAGGCCCCTCTCAGGGTCTCAGCATCATTGACAGTCCAGGAGAGCAGCTCAGACTTCCACTACCACCCAAGTCCCTGGTTCCTGAGGTTTCCCTTCTGACTGTATCCCTCTTCTCTGGATCTGCTGGAGGCCACTAGAGCACCTCCTCTGACAGGAACCTGTAACTTCAGGCCTGGCCTGTCAGGTGGGACTCTCTTCCCACCACAGAGAGACCTTGGTGAACTCATTCTTCAGGGCTTTGCTGGGGGCTTGGAAGACTGGGAGAAGAGATTCAAAGAGAGCTTACGCAGAGGGAGCTGGGGTTCAGAGTGGGGTGAGTGTACTGTCACCACCTCGTACTACCCTGGCTTTAGCAGAGAGAATGCCCAAAGCTAGTTGCAGTCCCAGGAAAAGAGGGACATTTGGTCACTCTATCTGGTGACTTCTAGTGTCTCCTGATTTCTACACCTGGGGCTGTGTTTTCGGTTTTAAACCCTCCTTGGGGCATCAGTTTCCTGCTGTGATGTTTCCGGAGCTCCAGCTTCTACCTCACCAAGGCAGGGATACTATTGTTTTCTTCCCTTTGTCCAATAATCTACCTTGTCCAATAATGGCTATGAGTTGAGTCTGTGATGGGCAGGGCTAGGAGTTAAGAGTCCTAGGTTTGAACAGGGGAGAGATTGTGTGCTCAGACACGTGGGCCTGAGGGAGGAGGGGCAAGTCTGGACCCTGAGGTCTAAGGAAAGAGGGTGGGCTAGAGTTCTGTGTCCGAGGGAGGAGGAGGTGAGCCTGGATTCTTGGGTCCCTAGTGCCCAGCCTCAGGCATCTTCCACATGGAAGCCGGTGCCTGGCCAGGCCCTTGAAAGGGAAAGGCCCATCTGCCTTCTTGCCCCCCCTCCTATCACCATGACAACGGGGTGGAAATAAACTGAGCCCAGAGTGAAGCCCAGAGTTCATCCCGTTCCCAGGGCACGTGTGGCCCCCCTCTTGCAGCCTAAATTTCCATGACTTCATGCTCTTGGCCCTTGTAGCTTCCTTCCCTCTTTCTCCAGATGGTTGAACTTGAAGAAGGGGGTTAATTTTCATGAGGGCCCAAGAGTCAGGACCCAGCCCCCTCCCTAGACTCAGTGGTTCCAGAGCCTAGCCAGTGTCATCAGGGATTGGGACCAGCTCTCTGCTATGGCCCTGGGTACTATGCTGGCTGGGGTGAGGCCTTCCTCTCCCCGAGCTTTCTGTTCTAAGAGTGAGGGAGTGGGGGTGTAATGTGTTAGGTGCTTGGATAAGATGTTCTGAGGAGACCTGTGCCCAGGAAGATTTGGGGAATATGCTCTTGGCCCTCAACTTTGTCTCTGGGAAGTGCTGCATGTGTGTCTTTTTGTGGTGATAATTTTTTTTTCTTGTGCTCTGAATAGATCTCAGGGTTAGGTGAGCATTCTGCCACTATCTACGCTGGGGTGTGTCTGCTCTAGGTGCTCTGTCTTTTGGGAGACCATGTCTGGACTCTGGGGCTCCTCCATCTCAAGAATATGTTCAGCAGTCACATGCAGGGATGGCAGCCCCACACATCTCATGTCTACTTCATCCTGGCTTCTGGAGCCTGCTCTTGTCTCTGTGAACTCTTCATGCTCAGGTGACCCAAACATGGAGTAACTAGGGTATTTTAACCCGCCGGTGGCTGGAGGCCCCCGCAACTTAGATTGGAGGCTATCGGCATTACTTTCCACACCCCGCCTGCTCTGGCCTGGGGCCCCGAGTCTGTCTTTGTAGAAAAGTATCCTTGTTGGGCCTCTGGCTGGGTGAGATGAGAGCTGAGCTTGTTCTCATCCTTAGGCCTGCATAGATGAGAACCTGGAAGTTGTTCACTTCCTGGTGGAGCAGGGTGCTACCGTGAACCAGGCCGACAACGAGGGCTGGACGCCTCTGCATGTGGCTGCCTCCTGTGGGTACCTGGACATTGCTAGGTGAGGCAGGGGTTAAAGGGCAGGGCTTGGGTTAGGTATTGAGTCCAGGCCTGGCAGCTCTGACCTTTCCTTGCCCCTAGGTACCTCCTGAGCCATGGGGCCAATATCGCTGCTGTCAACAATGACGGGGACCTGCCTTTGGACTTGGCTGAGTCGGATGCCATGGAGGGGCTGCTGAAGGCAGAGATCACTCGCCGAGGTGGGCCTATGGGATTAAGAGCTTTGGAATTTGGGAGCCTGGGCTCGAAGGTCCTGCCCATTTCCTTGGACTCTGGCTCTCTTTATGCCTCTGTTTCTTCCCCAGTAAAATGGGAGTGGAGGTACTGGGGGTTACCTAGGGTCCAGTGAGACACTACCAGACGCAAAATAAGACTACTAGCTGCTATGAGTGTGTCTGCCATTTCAGCTCCAAGGAACTGAGGGTTGGAGGTCCCATGAACAAATGCTTGTCCAGGAGTAAGGAGCAAGATGGCTAGACCCTATCATGTGTTAGGAGGGACTGGGACATACAGTGGATTCTGTCCTGAGCTCCCAAGAGCACTGTGTCCTGGTTTCTTTCAGTGGGGACTAGGAGCCCCTTGAATCTCCATGTTTGACCCTATTCATTTTCCTGGATGAGGTGCTTGTGTTCTTAATAGCAAGTTCTTAAAGAGGCTTGAGATCCCGCTCTGCTGGCTTGAAAAGCCAGTGTCTAGTGTCTAGTCCAGGTGTGGTGATGTGTGCTGTAATCCCAGCCTTGGGTGATAGAGGCAGGAAGATCAGGAGTTCAGGGTCATAGATCAAGGAGTTCTATGTAGTGAGTTCAAGGCCAGCCTGGGCTACATGAGATCCTATCAGCACACAAACTAGTGAGTATCCAGAGCCAGTTGGCTTCTAGCTGGGTGGATCTCAGCTGTCTAATGCAGGGCCTGGGAAGAAAGGGGTTGGGAGGTAGGCAGGCTAACTTGGGGGTGCTGTGGAGCTTAGAAGGCTCTCTAGAACATAAGGTGCCAGTGTACCCCAGGTTCAGTTCTGTACTGGGAGTGTCCATTTAGGGGGTAAGAGGGGAGAGAGGACAAACCGATCATGGGAGGTGTGGTCTTGGCTTCCCTGTTCTTGCATGCTACCACCCAAGGTGGAAGGACGTGGGTTTAACATCTTAGCATATTGAGTTTCTGATGGCTGTGAGTCACTTGGGGATGCTTGGTAGCTAGTCGGCACCAAGAGATGGAGGTCAGAGGTTAGACCCTCCCTGGTTACAGTGGAGCAGCAGTAGCAGTGGTTGAGCCGAGCCTCCTTCCTTTTCCTGGTTTTATTTCGGTAAAACTTCAAACACAGAAAGGTTGCCTCAGTACCATGAGGCAACTGGGCAAAGGGTCTGCTACTTTAGACCCTTTCCTGGGCAGAATTTGTTAAATTCCGTGTTTGGGTTTGCTTGTCTGCAAGCATGTCTGTTCACGTGCGTGTCTGGTGCCTGCTGAGGCCACCGGACCCTTTTGCAGTTGTAGTTACAGACGGTTGTGAGCCACGCTGGGTGCTGAGGATTGAACCTGGGTCGTCTGGAAGAGCATCCTGTGCTCTTAACCACTGACCCATCTCTTTAGCCCTAGTTATCTTTGAGACAGGGTCTTGCTGTGTAGGCTGGTCTGGTACTCACTATGTAGATGAGGTTGGCCTTGAATTTGGAGCAGTTGTGGCTGAGCCCCTTGAGTGGATGAATTGCACATGCGCGCCAGCACTCCAGCTGCTGTCTCAAAAGCCTTTTTATTAGGCTACTTAATTTATCATTAAAGGGAAAGCTTATGCATTGTGAGGGTCAGAGGACAGCGTATGGGAGTGGGAGGCCTCTCCTTCCACCCTGCGGGTCCTAGGGATGGGACTCAAGGTTGTCAGGCTTGCAACAAAGCAGCTTTGAGGCTATAATCAACACACCAAACAGTTAGTTCACCCATTCAGAGTGCTCAGTTGTGCTGTGGTCCACAGAGTTGTGGAGTCAACACCACATTCATTTCAAAGCATTTTAAAGTCACCTTCAAAAGAAATCGTGAAGTTTTAGTCCCTTCTGTCCAGGCTCTTAAGGCCTGCTGTCTTTAGGAATGTGTCTGTTGTGGACTTTTCACAGAGATGAAACTGCAGTCGAAACAGATGCCCTGTACTGTTTTCTCCTGCTCACCTTCCATCCATGTCCATAGGCATCAATACCTTTCTGGTTTTTCCCTTTCCAGCCTGCCTTCCTCCCTTCCATTCCTCAGCTCTTTGAGACTATGTTGCTGATGTTGTCACTCTGCCCAGATAATGGAGAGTACCTCCCTCATCAGGCCCTGCTGCTCTACCCTCTCCAACAAGGGGGTGGGGGCAGCCTGAAGCCTTCACCCTCAGTGCCACAAGGTAGCTTGTGCTGTGGCCTGAGCTTCTCCCACTGAGAGGCTTCAGTGAAGGTGAGCTGTCGGTCTTGCCTTCCCCGTTCAGGTTCTGTTCTGCCAGGCCTGATGAATAGTGAGTTCAAGATCTGTCTGAACTACAGATCGAGTTCAACTTAATAGATAGTAGATAGATAGATAGGTAGATAGATAGGCAAGTTCAATCCCCAGCACCACAACACAGCAAAATAAGCATTTCAAGATTCAGACCCACAGTGCTTATTTTTTAATTAGTTAATTTAGTTAATTGGCCTAGACTGTTGTAAAACTTACTGTGTAATCCATTGTGGTCTTGAGATCCTCCTGCCTCAGCCTTTTGAGTGCTGGGGTTGCAGCAGTGATCACCATGCCTGGTTCTCTTTTTTATATTTTGTGGTTTTTGCAGTGAGAAAGTCACGTGCAGGCATATTTACTATGTCTTAGGGCTTGGGTGTGGCTTGGTCTAGCCTGTGGCACTTGGCCTAGTTTGTGAATTCTTTCCTCTGTGGCTGGGTAAGCCACATGTAGTCTGTACAGATAAAAGGAAGGCCCCTGACTCATCTGGGCTTTTGGGCCTTAGGGCTTAAGTGAAGGAAGCAGCCATGCTAAGGCAGGCATGCGGCTCCCATTTGCATGAGGTACCGAGGATCTTCACACTAACGGAGCTCCCAGATTCTGTGGTGGGTTTAATCCTGTCACATCTCTTTAATCCAGCTCTCAGGAAGCAGAGGCAGGCGGATCTTTGAGCTTGAGGCCAGCCTTATATAAGCAGATAAGGACAGCCTGGGCTACACAGAGAGACCCGGACTCAGTAAGGGGTTGGGGGAGTTGGCCAGATGGCTCAGTGGGTAGAAGTGCTTGCTGTCAAGCTTGACAACTGAGTTTGATTCCTGGGACCCACATGGTGGAAGCAGAGAACTGACCCGTGATTACTATCCTGTGATTCCCACACATGTACACAAATGAATGTAATACAAATGTGGTGGGATCCAGTTACTGTTAAACATAGTTCTTCCCGTGCCTGTGAGTGCACATATGCATGCACCTGTGTTCGGAGGCCACAGGTCACGGTGTTCCTCAGCTGTAGTACACTTGGATTTTTTGAGACAGGGTTGCTCAGTAGCTTAGAGCTTGTTGCTTGCGCTTAGTTAGCTGGCCAGTAAGCCCAAGGATCCTCCTGTCTCTGCCTCTGCAGTGCTGGATTATAAGGCACCAGCCATGCCTGTCATTTTATATTGGTGCTGGGGTTGAACTCAGGTTCTCAGGCTTATGTATTGGATACTTTACAAGCTGAGCCATCTTTCCAAGCCCCAGTGTTTCAGTCTTTGGAGATGGATCCCAAATGGCACCAGCTGCTTTGGCATCATGTCAGGTACATTCTCTCATTGAGGTGCTTAGCAAGGCTTCTAGCAGTGCAGGCTGATGCCCAACTAGAGCACAGCAGCCCCACCTTGGTAAGCTGTTTCTCTGTGTGACGCTCTGGCACATGATTTCATGTAAGACTCAGAGCCCATCACTATGCAGGAGGACTTGTCACCCTCTGACTAGGCTTTGAGCAGAGTCACACAGAAGCCATAAGGGGGAGGAAAGTCAGGGTGTGGTTAATGAAGGAGGAAGAGTGGGCGCTGCCAGGTCCTAGCAGCTCTCTTGTGGCTCAGGCCTTCGCAAAACTTTTTGGGGGACAGGGTATGAAAGGGACTTGAGTTTTTTTTGGGAAAGGTGAAGCCATCTCCTTTGACACTCAGGAAGGACAGAGGGACTGCAGCACACAGAGATAGGCACAGTGGTCTGTGATAGTTATAGGTGCAGGCTTGAGGAACTGGAGGGAATGCTCAGGCAGGAGTTGAACATGGTTGATGCTGCGGACCCGAGCTTCTCTCCTGGCGTTTGTACTTCTAGGTGGCATAAGTGCATAGGAATGTTGCACAGTGTTTATTGTTGGTGAGAGGGAAGGTTGGTGCTGCCACCACCAGACGGTGGATGATACCTGATTTATGAGCAAGTGATCCCTGCAGGGGTCAGCTGACTTAGCAGTGAAGGGGTGGGCAGTACATATTTCAGGCCTTACAGGGCATACAGCTCTTATTATAATGGCTTTACCAGCTGCTGTAGAGGGAAGTGAGCCAAGGACAAGACGAGAAAAAACAGATGTGGCTGGATGCCATTAAAGCTTTATTTTCAGGCCGGTGAGATGGCTCAGTGGGTGAAGGCAGTTGACATCAGGTCTGACCCCTGATTTCAGCCCCTGGGATCTCCTTGGTGGAAGGAGAGAAGTGACTCCTGCAAGCTGTCCCCTGACTTTACGCACATATACCTTCACACAATGAAATAAATGTAATAAGAATTTTCTTACAGTAAATTCAGTACACACGCACGCGCACACGCACACACACACACCCTTCACTTTCAGTACTAGGAATATAACTAAATCAGTACAGGGGCTAGCTGCACAAGCTAAGGTCCTGAGTTCGAATTCCCAGCAACCATATAGAGAAGGCCAGCCAGTGCCTGAAATCCTAGCAGTTATAGAAGGGAGGTAGATAGAGGAGGATCCCTGGGTCTTGCAAGCCGGTCAGTCCAGCTGAATCAGTGAGTGATCCACTCTCAAGACAAGGTGGAGGGAGGGGCTGCTGCCTTAGTGGTTAAGAGATCTTGCTGGCCCTCCAGAGGAGGGTTCGGTTCTAGCACCCACACTGTAGGACACCTCTAACTCCAGTTCTAGAGGAATCTGTGACACCCTCTTCTAGCCTTCTGTGGCACCAGGCACACATGTGTATAGACATGCACACAAGCAGCACACATGTTGTGTTACACATAAATAAAAGCCCTAATTAACAAGCCAGCCCAAAACAGCCTGTGCATGAAGAACTGTGAATAACACAAGCAGGTCTTGGCTGTGTGGAAAGCACAGAGCACCCTTGAGCATGCACAGGGATACTGGGTAGTGGTTGGAGAAAAGCAAAGGTACCCGCCCTTCCCCTTCCCTGCCAGTAGGGTAGAACTGGGCGGGTGACTCCCTTTAAGGAAGCAGGAGTCTGGAGGAAGAGGGCGGTCCTGGCCTTCCCTGCTCTATTCTCTGACTGCACTGCAGATGGACTTTAGCCACACATTCTTCAACTCTGCCACTGCGAGGGAAGTCCTAGTTGGCCAGGAGACACAACTGCTACCAGGTAGCACCTAGCTACAGCCGGTGTCTGGATGGAGTCGGTCTTGGCCTTCCAGGATTGTTTCTTGGATCTCATTTATAGCCTTATGGTGGAAGTATACAGTGTGTGTTGAGGAGGCAGCTGGTCAACCTTGGTTAGAAGGGAGTGAGTGAACCTGGAAAGGAGCCCGCTATATTAGGGGTTGAACTTGGAGCCTTATGTTTCCATGATGCCACTGGACTAAACTCTGATCCCTGGTGGTTTGAGACAGGATCTTGCTTTCTTAGTCCTAGTTGGCCTTGAACTAGTGAGTTTCTGCAGTTTGCCCCCTTGTGTAGCTTTTTGTCTCGGTTTTGAGCTTAGCCTTTAACTGCTGAATCATCTCTTCATCCTCTTTGTGTTAGTTTTTAAAGCCAGGTTCTGCCTGAAAGTCTTTGCCAATGATACCCAGTGGAAATCCAGGGTGAACCACAAATGTAGTTTGAAATTTCCAAGTCATAGGCTGGACATGTGGCTTAGTTGGTAAAATGCTTACCTGTTAAGCTAGGTATGGTGGTGCAAGCCTGTAATCCCGGCACTTGGGAGGTGGAGGCAGGTAGACAATATGCTCATCTTCTGCTATGTAGTGAGAATGAGGCCTTTCTGGGAAATGTAAAGCTCTGTCACACACACACAGAACAAAATCAACAATAACCAACTTTTAAATTGGGTGCATTTAAAACAGTGAGGAGAACTGGGAAGATGGCTCTGCTAATAAGATGTTAGGTGCACGAGTCTTATGACCCAAGTTCCCATGAGTTGGTGGCACTGTTGCACAGTGGTACTCCCAGTTTCTAAAGTGAGGTGGGGAAATTGTCAGGAAGCTCCCTCTGTAGACCAGGCTGGCCTTGAATTCAGGTTCACCAGTGTCTGCCACCCAGGTGCTGGGATGTTTTGTTTTTAAAGTTGTATTTATTTTATGTATTGTAGGTGTTTATGTGTATGGGTATTTTACCTGTGTGCACAGATATATGCATCTCATGTGTGCTTGGATCTCTTGGAACTAGAATTATAAATAGTTGTGAGCCGCCTTGTGGGTGCTGGGACTTGAACCTGGTTCCTCTAGAAGAGCAGCAGTGCTTTTAACTGCTGAGCCTTCTCCCCAGTCTGCTGTTTTGTTTTTTAAAAGTTATTATTGATTTTTAAGCCAGAATCTGACTCTAGTCTAGGTTGGTTTGAAGCTTACTATGAGAGGAAGGAGGAGAAACAGCAGTAGGATATAGAAGGAGGGAAGGAAGGAGGGAGGGAAGGAAGGAGGGAGGGAAGGAAGGAGGGAGGGAAGGAAGGAGGGAGGGAAGGAAGGAGGGAGGGAAGGAAGGAGGGAAGGAAGGAAGGGAGGGAAGGAGGGAAGGAAGGAAGGAAGGAGGGAGGGAAGGAAGGAAGGAGGGAGCATATAAAGAAAAGGGGGAAATCTTTCAACATTTAAATCTTGATCACCATCAAATGTGCTGTGAAGATTGCATTTAAGTTGGAGCTGTGTGTGTGAGAATTAAAAATACTCATACATTAAACAAACCTCAAACTCACTGTGTAGCGTAGGCCGTTCTCAGATTCACGGTGCTCGTCCTGCTTAGGCCAAGGGCCCAAATTAGAGGCATGAGCCACCATATGCAATACATACTGAAGTTTTGCTTGGTTTATCCCACTTAGGAGGGAAAGAAACCGGTAGTTACAGTGTGTGAAGGTGCTGGGCCACAGAGTACAGTGGAGGGATGTACACAGTGGAGGGATTATAGTGGAGACTTAGATGGTCTCAGGTGCTGGGTTTGCTTGGGAAACTGGAGGTTTCATATTTAAAAACAAAAAACAGGTATAGGTCACGACCTGTGGTTTCCATTCTTTAAGACCCTCGGTGGTACCCAGGTCAGCAGAGAGCACAGTTGGGAAATACTGCATTAGTTCAGGCCTCCTGAATCCAAGCAGAGAACTGGATGAGAAAGACTCATTGAGTCATGGGGCCAGGCTGTGACCAGTTGAAACTGTCACCTGGGTTTCCTAGACCATCTTGTGTGAGTTCGCCTGTCACCTTCTCATTCCCCCAGGTGTGGATGTCGAGGCAGCCAAGCGGGCTGAAGAAGAATTGCTGCTTCATGACACAAGGTGCTGGCTGAATGGGGGTGCTATGCCAGAGGCCCGGCACCCCCGCACTGGGGCCTCTGCCCTGCATGTGGCTGCTGCCAAGGGCTACATAGAGGTGATGAGGTGAGCTAGGCCAGAGTAATTGTTTTGTGTCTTGAAGCTTCTTGGGGGCTCTTGTCCTTTTCTTCTAGTTTACACATCTAAAATCAAGCCTTTCCACTTCCTTAGTTGTGTTTAAGAGGTTTAAAAATTGTATTTCTGTGTGTGTGTGTGTGGGTGGGTGGGTGAGTGGGTGGGTGCGCATGTGCACACACACAAACTTACATGAAGGTACATATAAGTATAAAATCATAAACCATACACATAAAAATAAAATCAGCCTTAAAAAAAATGCCATTAAGTTAGGCATGGTGGTGCATGCCTTTAATTTCAACACTTGGGAGGTTGAGGCAGGGTTGCTATGAGTTGTAGGCTAGTCCAGAATATATAACAAGACCTTGTCTCCAAAGAAAGAAAGAAAGAAAGAAAGAGAAAGAAAGAAATGCCTGATCTGGTGTTGTACATCTGTGTTCACCGTAGTTGAGAAGCAGCAGCAGGAGGATTACTGGAATCTCAAGGCCGAATCTGAGGCTAATGATTTATCATGGGATCCTTTGTAAAAAACCCAACTCTCAAATGGAGTTAGGATGAACAGCTGCCTTTCTGTGTTTCATTCTTCTGAGGTTGATGGCAGGTTTTCTCAGGCAGGACTGAAGACCTTGTACCAAACAGATTGATGTCTGCATTGCTCTGCTCCTCAGGGAGAAGCTTCAGCCTCTGTAGTGTCAGTATAACTTCCAGGTCTAAGGTTGCGCTCTGAACCCATCCCTTCTCAGGGACAAGATGCCCTAAGCATCTGAGTGCAGAAGGCTACGCCCTTCTCCAAACACGACTCCCACTTGCGGATGTGACCCATTGTAATTTTAATTCTTTTACATCCTATTTTTAATGATGGGTCTTAAGCACTTTTACCTCCCTTGTAGCCCACTGCCCACCAGAGGAGGAAGAGAAAGGATATGGGGGGAAGTGGACCTGTTTAGAACGGTTCTCCTGTCTGTGTTGTCTGGAAATTGGCAGTTCACAGGTTAGCACTTCGTGGATACACCAGCAGTCCAGTTCGATAGTCAGGTTAGCAACATGGGTGACACAACCTAGCAGAGACAGCCAGGCCTCAGCCTCTGCTCAAGTCAGCAGAGGGACCCGGAGGGACACCAGAAGTTCTTGGCTGTGCCTCTCTCAGGGAAGTGAAGACTCGAGACCCACAAGCGTTGCACAGTTAGCTGTACCAGCAAGCCAAGCTCGGTCCCTGTCACTCTGTGGAGTCCTCCTATGCCCTCCAGACAGCACGTGTCTGCCATGTACCTTGCCTCAGCGCTTAAATCCAATCAGCCCAAGTCTGCAGAAGGAGCAAGAAACTGCACTACACCACCAGACATTTTCGGTGTGTTTCTTTCTATGGAGTCCCAGCAAATGCAGCTCAACTTCACATTGTAAGGTGGACCAATTCATGAATGTCGTTAGCAAAGAGTCCTTCATCACGTGTCCTTTCACATGCTTGCTTTAGCAGAACATCCTCTCTCCTGTGTCTGCTTCAGCGAATCGTTCCTTCACCAGTTTGCCTTAGCCTTCCACACCTGTGTCCACTTTAATGAAACACCCCTTCATGTGTTTGCCCCAGCAAAACACCATCCAACCGACTTTCCAAAGAACCCTAAGTTTCCACTTCAACCATTGTGACTTCCTCATCTGTCATGGCATCTACATCCCAAGTCAGTTGGAAACAGAGGCAAAGGAAACAAATGTGTATTTCTTTTCAGGAGAACATTCCAGAAGTGTGTGAACCACTTAATGCCTGTGTTTCGTTTACCCAGTTCTCATCATTGACCATTCCTACTTGCAAGGAAAGCCAAGTTTGTTTTCACATGACCCTGTGTCTGGCCCACGGCTGTGTGGAATGTGTGTGTGCATGTCTGTGGGCACTTGTTGTGTGGGGGTGCACATTCATGCGTATGTGGAGCCCTAGGTTGATGGTGCATTTTTTCTAGTTGTCTCTGGCAGAACCCTGAGCTTGCTTTTTTGGCAAGTTTTCCTAGCCCTCTCCCTCTGAGGGTTTTTTTGTTCTTTTGGAATTACAGATGGACTGCCATGTCTACTCAGTTTTTAAATAGATGCTTATGAGCAAAACACCTGTCTTCATGCTTAAGCGCTTTACTCACCAATCCATCTCCCTGGTTTGTGAGGGCTGTTAAATGGAGAAAGTGTATTGATACTTGTGGACGACCTCATCCTGTCGCGGAACTGGAGCGCTGGGGCTTAGGAGTATCCGTGGGCTGTGGGCGCATGGCATCGGCATATTCGGATGTGGAGTCTGCCTGTGAGGGGCTGAGGGTGTGAGTCAGTGGAAAGCACATGTGGTTCTGAGTCCTGGTCCCAGCCCTGGGAGAGAACTGAATGATTACAAGTTGTGTTTGCTCCTTTGGCCTTCTCAGTCAATACTCATGTTGATTAAGGATAGCCTCCGATTCATCAGTCTTGAATCTCTGATCTTTCTTCCTTCGTGACCGTCTGGGCTTGACAGTAAGAGCTACCATGCTTACCTCCCTCCCCTGTAATGTCTTCTTTCTTTTTTAGTTGAGACAAGGTCTTGCTGAAAAATCCTGACTAGCCTGGTTCTTCATATATAGTTGTCCTGCCTCAGCCCCTTAGTGATGGGATTGCAGGTGTGAGCCATTATGACCAATTTTGTGATTTTGTGATAACCTCTTTGTGTGGGTTTGTATTTACACTCATCTGTTCACTGAATTTGCTGTCATTTATTATTCTTAACTATTTTGAAAGTCTTATTGTTACTCTCATTAAAGAGGAGGTGAATATTTACTTAATGTATGTTAGGTGCTGGCCTCCTGGGCTGGTCTCAAACTGCCCATCCTCTTAGACTTCCTGGCATTTCAGGTATGTACCAGAGCCATAGCCACCATAGCTAATGACAGAGATGTGATGGGCTGGATCATTCTATTCTGATGGCTGTCCTGTCCCTTGAAAGCCCACCAGGTGCTAGCACACCCCTGACTCAGTTGTTGGACATTGCCACAAGTGTTGCGGGGTGTAGCAGTATCCGGTTGAAAACCTTGGCTTCTAGACTAATGAGATGGCTCAGTAGGTAAAAGTGTTTGCCATATAAGAGCCTGGTGACTTATATGACTTGCATTAGGTCCTGGTACCCGTGGTGGAAGGAAAAGACCAATCCCTGATGATTGTCCTCTGATCTTTCTTACATGCTGTGGCATGTATGCTCACATTCACACACATTGTACACACACACACACTAATAATAATAAATAAAACTTTAAGTTTATACAAAGAAAACTTTGGCCTTGAGAAGACTTATAAACACATATAATAGGGAGGGTCCTCTGGCAAAGAAACAGCTAGGTGAGGAGTGCTGATGGCTTAGGTGCGTGACTGGGTGATATGTTGCAGGCTCCTAGATACTGACCAGGAGAGGAACATACCTAGTACCAATGCCGGCTGTAGCATGTAGGAATTTAGCAAGAAGCCCAGCGTGCCCTGGAATGGGAGCAGGGGAATCTTGGGAAATGGGAGGGAGGGAGTCTCAGAGCCAGACAGGACCTTTGCAATCTGTTGGGCATCTCCGTCTTCCCATGCTTGTGGCCCTGCTCACTGACTCAGGACCTCACTCTACTTCTTTCAACTCTAGCTTTCTGATGTTTTGGGTGTAGACTGTGCTGGGGCTGTCCTGTATGTTGGAGGAGCTTGAGCAGCTTCAGCTGCTGACCCACTGACCTACCTGTCTTTACCTGTAAGTTAGGGCTCCACTGGTGAGGTTTCCAGTGTGTGTGCGCGTGTGTGTGTGCATGTGTGTGCGTGTGTGCGTGTGTGTGCGTGTGTGTGTGTGTGTGCGCGTGTGTGTGCGTGCGTGTGTGTGTCTGAACAACTTGGTTTTAGAATCACACAGGCCTTTCGTGGGTCACATGCTCTTAAGGCTTAGGTTAGTGGGGGTCTTGCCCCCCCTCTCATCATCCCTCACCACTGCTCTGAGTCCTTTAACATGAAAGAGTCAAAGAGTGTGGTCCCTGTGCTGTAAAGAACCTCTTATGGATTTGAATTGTAGCTGCTGGTCCGAGGAAGGGCTCAGTTGTGCAAAGAAGCTTGGGGAGAGCTGGTTGCCAACAAATCCAGTAGTGTTTCTTGTGTTGATCAGTAGTACTGTGGCCACAGAACAGAATTTGAAATCAGCCATTGGCCTCGCTTGACCCTTGACCCCAGACTCCCTGTCCCTTAGGTTGCTACTCCAAGCTGGCTATGACACAGAGCTCCGGGATGGAGATGGCTGGACACCCTTGCATGCAGCAGCCCACTGGGGTGTGGAGGATGCCTGCCGTCTGCTGGCTGAGCATGGCGGGGGCATGGATTCGCTGACCCACGCGGTAAGGGCCATATCAGGTGGTGGGGCAGGGTAAGGGGAGAAGCCCTCATGTCCACATCATCTGCCTCCTTCCCCTACTCAGGGGCAGCGTCCCTGTGACCTGGCTGATGAGGAAGTGATGAACCTTTTGGAGGAGCTGGCTCAGAAACAGGAGGACGTGAGTCTCGACTCTAGTTTGCCTCTTTACTTGGCAGCTCTGAGGAGGTAACAGTAACTGGGATGGCTGACATCCTTTGTCCCTTGACATCCTCAGTCCTGGGACCTTGTGTTCCCACCTGGTGGCCCAGTTCTGGTGGAAGTCTATGAAAGAGGGCGCCTCTGGGTATACGGAGGAGGTGAGGCTGTATTTCCTGTCTGCTTTGTGAGGAGAGAGCTGTGACGTAGGTTGGGCCTGGCCTATCCTCCCTGATGTCTCTAGTGAAGGGATCATGGATGCTGGCCCCAGGCAGATGGCATGGGCTGGAATTTCAGTATTTAATGAGATGGCCCAGACATTGTGGGAGCCAGCCAGAAGACCCACTGGAAACATTCTTCAGAGATGAGTGTTGTGGCACACTGAGATGCAAGTGGGGCACGCGGCAAGTGGCATTCTGGTGGAGCACTGCTGTGACGAGACTTGGGTTTATGGCAACAGACTTCCTTTAGTCTGAGAAGGTGGCTACCTTCTCATTGAACTGAGAGCTTGTCTGTGATAACCATAAATGAGACAATGAGCCTCCTGCCCTGGCCTGCCCACCCTGCCAACAGTTAACCAGCTTCCTAGATGTGCTGAAGCATAGGGAGGCAGTTTGAGCAAGTTGCTTGTCCCTGGGAAGTAGAGGAATCCCTCTGGGTATAAGACTGGAGGCCAGTGACAGTTGGATCAGGCCAAGCCTGGGAGAGCTTGCATAAGCCCCAGATATGGTGTGCTCAGGACAATGTGTTCTCATGTTTGCAGAACTCTGCCTAAAGTGTGGCTATCTCAGTTATTCGTGATGGCCCTGGAGGTAGGGAGGTGGTACAGAGGGGAAGCCATGAGATCCGGGAGGGGTGGTGCCCTCTCTCTTCCCCAGTTGTCCCCTTCCATCCTTACAGCTTCGGAACCAAAAGGAGGCCTCTCACGGCCGAGGCCAGGAGCCACAGGCCCCTTCAAACAGCAAGCACAGAAGGTAAGAAATGGCTAGGCTTACGGTGGGTTGGACTCACCACCAGACTTGGACAGTGACGTTGTCCTTTCCCTAGGAGCTCGGTGTGCCGCTTGAGCAGCCGTGAGAAGATCTCCCTGCAGGATCTATCAAAGGAGCGCCGGCCTGGTGGGGCAGGAGGGCCCCCTGTTCGAGATGAGGGTGAGGGAGAAGAAGCCTCAGCTGGTAGGGATGCTAAGACCCCTGGTCCGAGGAAGAAGGGCTGGGCCTGGATCTGTGGGACTCCAAAGTATCAGAGGTAGCTGACGTCTCCTTTGACACTCCCTTTCTGTTCCTGTACCACAGAGCACTCAGCTGTGGAACCAAGAGCCCTTAATGGTGTGTCTTCCCCTGTGTCCTCCAGCCCTAAGAGCCCTGTGGTGAGTCTCATCACTGCGAGCTGATGTGAGGTTTGAGGCAATGGCGGGGCACTGAGTACTCCCACCTCTGCTTAGGAAGATGGCCTTTTGACTTGCTTCCTAGGTCCTTGTGGACAAAGGACTATTTTTTGGTGGCACGTGCCCTGGCTGTGATTTACTGTGGTTCCCTGGGAGTTAGACTTATAGCTTCTGTGGAGAGGGACATTGCTTTGCTCAGTGATGGAGACCTTCCCTCTTCTCCCAGCTGCCAGAAGAGGCTCCCTTCTCCAGGCGCTTTGGTCTCCAGAAGACAGGAAGCTCTGGTGCCCTGGGTCCTTCAGAAAGGAAGGGAACAGAGGGAGCTCTCGGTCTGCAGCGCTCAGCCTCCTCCTCCCTCCTTGAAAAGGCCTCTACTCAGGTAGGTGTCCTGAGGTGTGCTGGCTGGGGAGAGGTGTGGGGTCCAGGCCTCTGCCTCGGGGCAAAGCATCTCCTTTGTTTTACTTTTGTCCCCGCAGGCCGGGGAGCCTCGTCTTGCCAGAGTAATCCCTACCCCTGCCCAGAAAGTGCCAGAGCCCTTCACCCTGTAAGTACCAGGAGCATGGCAAGGGGGGCAGGTCTGGTGCTCGTCTGGGCATTTGAGTTCCTGGGAAAGTCCTTAAGGGGGCATCAAGTAAATGCTCACTGTAAAACCCCCACTGTGGTCTGACTGCCTCAGGGCATTTGTTCCTCCTGTTGAATCCATAAGGTCAGATTGGGCTCTCCCTCCTTCCTGTGTGCCCTCGTTGTCACCCTTTCCCTGGGGCCACCAGGACTGCCTTGCTAACATTGACACAGTTCACATGCCTGGCTTATTCTCTTTAGTTCCCCAAGCACTTCTCTTCATGCTCCCGATTTGCCTTTTTGGCTGCTGTTTGTTTTTTGTCTGTTTTGCCTAGGAGATGACCCCTTTCTGTGGTGACAGCAGTTTTATTCTCTGTGGCCTCTTGCATGCCTGGCACAGAATGCAGGCTGGGGGAGTATTTGCTGATGAATGAATCCTTGCAGGTGTGAGGCTGCCACACCTCCTTCTTTGGATCACTCTGCTCCACCCTTCAGGAGGGAGCCTGGATCCCCAGTGAAGCCAAATGTCCTCACAGCCTCTGCAGCACCCCTGGCCGACTCCAGGGATCGTCGGAGGTAAAGGGGCTAGGGGCAAGCAGCACTGAGACAGCAGTGTTTGGGAGTCTTCAGGGCTGTCTAGTACTCCTGGAACACTGTGGGTCTAAGGTCTGTGGGAGGTGAAATGTACTCTGCTAGGATGTGCACCCTTGTATAGTGTCATTCACGGGTGTGACAGCTCCCAAGGAACAGGACAGTGTCTCAGTTCAGGCTTCTCCACTCAGGTCCTACCAGATGCCTGTGCGTGATGAGGAGTCAGAGTCTCAGCGGAAGGCTCGCTCCCGCCTTATGCGACAGTCTCGGAGGTCCACACAGGTGTGGGCTTGGGTGGGGACCTGTGCTCTTGGGTCTGAGGAAGGAGGGCTGGGTCACAGTCTTTCCTGATTGTTCTTTCTGCCAGGGTGTAACTTTAACAGACTTGAAGGAAGCAGAAAAGGTGGCTGGGAAGGTCCCAGAGCCAGAGCAGCCTGCCCTGCCCAGCCTGGTGAGCAAGGTCAGGTGAAGTGGGCTGGGTGTGCTGACTCCTTGTTGCTGACTGTGTGCCTTCCTGGCAGGATCCTTCCCGGAGACCTCGGGTCCCTGGAGTGGAGAATGCTGAGGGCCCTGCCCAGAGAGGTGAGATCTGCTGTCTGGGAAGGCTTTCCCTAGAGAGCCATCCTATCTCTCATGTGAAGTCTTTTGTTAACTGGGGATGGAATCGGGTTCCCTGCATAGTAGACAGGGTTCCTATAGTAGTGTCTGGGCTGATTCCCGCCAATTCCCCAGCAGAGGCGCCCGAAGGGCAGGGCCAGGGACCACAGGCGGCCAGGGAGCATCGAAAAGCTGGCCATGAGCGGAGGGGGCCAGCAGAGGTGAGGGTGCTATGGGGGGGGGGTGTTGGCGGACTGGAGGGAGGGCGGGCCTGGACATTGGGTAGCGACTAAACTCTTGGGGGTCTTCTTCAGGGGGAAGAGGCGGGGCCTGCAGAACGGAGCCCAGAGTGCAGGTAGACTGGGTCATGTGTGGAGGCTGGGGCACATTTCTGGGGTAAAGCTGGCTTCCTAAGGTCTGTCCTTTCTGTCCAGCACTGTGGATGGCGGATCCACGGTCCGCAGGCAGCGCTCACAGAGAGACCTCATTCTAGAATCCAAGCAGGAACATGAAGAGCCTAACGGAGGCTTCCGGAAGGTGCAGCATCCCACCCATGCCCCACCCTACCCAGTTCTGGTTTCGGCTGATGACCCACATCCGGCCCTTCTGAGTCAGCCTGGATCTTCTCTTTTGCCAGCTATACACGGAGCTCCGCAGGGAGAACGAACGTCTTCGTGAGGCCCTGACAGAGACTACCCTGCGTCTGGCACAGCTCAAGGTGGAGCTGGAGCGGGCCACGCAGGTATTAATGTGTTAGGGATAATGAGGGGCAGAGCTCCAGTGGGGAGGGGCCTGGTCCTGGCTGGGAGGTTGGAGGGCTGCTTCCGCTGGGGACTGGGCCCTGGCTAGACGTGGAGTAAGGACGTAGCTCCTGACTCCAGGTCTTTTCGGTCCTCACCAGCGGCAGGAACGCTTTGCTGAGAGGCCCGCCCTCCTTGAACTGGAGAGATTTGTGAGTTGGACTATTGGGGGTGGCCCACTGTGTCCCAGACTTACCCTGCCCCTTGTCCTTACCCTGCTCTGAACCCTCCCCATGCCTTGCAGGAGCGTAGGGCGCTGGAGCGCAAGGCAGCAGAGCTGGAGGAGGAGCTGAAGGTAACGAACGAAGGGCTTGTGATGGGCAGCAGCCAGAGCCCACCCTGCCTAGCACTACCCAGCTGACTCCACCCTGCATTCTAGGCCCTGTCTGATCTCCGGGCTGACAACCAACGGCTCAAGGATGAGAATGCAGCGTTGATCCGAGTCATTAGCAAACTATCCAAGTGACTCTGGAGGAATTCCTGCACCATATTTATACTGCTGCTTCCGACACACGCACCCTTTCCCCTGCGTGAACATGAGTGACAAGGCTCTGGGGGAAGTTGCTGAGAAGCCATAACCTCTCGGGACCTCAGAACCGTGAGGAAAGCACAGAGTCCCCAGGAACCACGGGGGCCTCTCTGGGGTCAGGATAGAGGTGGGAGGCTGAGCCAGGTAGGGAGACGTGGCTGAGAGCCAACAGGCAACAGAGATGGGACCAAGGAGGAAGCAAGGACCAAGAGACGCAAAGATCAGTATCCAGAAGCAGAGTGGTTGCCCCAGGGCCCCACCTCACGTGTGATGCTACCCAACACCCCTCCCCCTCCCCAGCAGGGATCCAGGAATGTGCCAAGAGTCCCACTGGCCTCTGCCAGGTGGGTCTGTGTCTAGGGTCCATGTGCAATAGGGAGGATGTCTTCTATTTTTGCTGCCTCCTCCCTACCCATTGTTGGGGAGGGGGAGAAGGTATTTTTGAGACAAAGCACAGGCACCATGAATAAAGTGACATTGCCACTCGGTGACTTGGGCTCCTGCTTGTGGGCTCAGGCTGTCTGAGCCTATCTGGGTGGGGTATAGTTAAAGGGTGTGTGTTGGAGTGCACTCACAGGTGTGGGGAGGGAGGGCACCCTGCTGAAGTGAGCGAAGGAAGCTCATGGCACTGATATGGGGCAGGGGCACCCAGATTTGCCCTCAGTTCCTCTGAACGGAGTGGAGTTGGTGCCTGGCATTGAAAATGTGATCACCTAGCAAACCCCGTTAGTGTAGCTTCTCTGGGAAAGGAAGAAGTGACGGTAAGTTCCTTCAGTCCTCTGTGGCCACATGGGCTGGAGCAGTGGGAGCCAGGCTTGAGATGCACTGTGCCTCCGTCCTTAGTCAGGAGCAACTGTCTACGCTACCAGCTGGGCTCTGTTCTACCTGCTGGTGTCCCAGGCAGGAGTGAACAGCTCGGGCCAGGAGCCAGTGTACGCATTTCAGCTGTAGTGCTGTGGAGAAAAAGGGGGGGAGAGGGGCAGTGGGTGTGGGTGGGTGTATATTGTCTGGAGTGGACTGTGTATGTGGTGTGCATTTTGTGTGTAGTGCATGGCATGGCTGACGTGGGTACGGGTTATGTGTGGTGTTGGGTGTGTATCTGGTGTGTGTGTGGTGTTTATGAAGTCAGATACTAGAAGGTAGCAGAGTGAGCTGTATGTCTGAAGGAAGCACATTTTCCATGATGAGAACCACGAATGCCAAGTACACAGGGTAGACTAGCCTGGCATGCTAAGGTGCAGGAAGGAGCTTGGGCCTGAATAGCAGAGGGCAGTACTGAGGTGCTGGCTTTGTGCAGGGATGTGGCTCTGCTAAGGACTTGAGCTCTGAGGTGGGATGTCTGGGCACCAGACTGCCTTCTGACTTGAGTTGTAACAGGTACCCCTGGCTGTACATCAATACAGATTGCAGGAGTGATGGGCAGGGTGATCAACAAAGGATGAAGTCAGGATAAGCAGATAGAAATGATCAGATTTCAGACCAGAGAGAGCTACAGGCATCTGACGTTCCAGCAAGCCAGCTGGTCCCTGCCTGCATTTCAGCCTGCAGCCTGGGATCTCACTACAGGAATCAAAAACAGTTTGGGCAAACTGCTTGTGGTTTTTTAGTTTCTTTTAGAAAAGAAGACAGCTGGGCATCTGCCAGGAATCCCAGCATTCAGGAAACAGGATTGAGGCTTTGAGGCTATATCCAGACTGTTTCAAACAAAATCAATCAACCAACTAACCACCCAACCCTGACATAAGGAATGGCAGGCAGTGATTAGACTCCAAAGGGCCAGAACATTTCCTGGCAGAGCCAACAGCATGAACCGATGCCTGGAGTCCTAGAAAGGGAGGAAGGGGGCCCTGAACCTGCATCAACTCTCATGCTGGGGTTAGGCTTTATCCCATCTGTCTGGAGAAGCCAAAGGACATGTTGAGGAGCAGACAGGGAAGGAGATCTGTAGTGGCTAATGTTCTAGAAGGAAGTGGGTCTGGTGACGCCGTCAGCCCAAAAGCTGGCTTTTCTAGGTTGGATAGGAGATGTGCCACCTGGTGGCTCAGGTGAGAACTGAACTGCTTCGGGAGCAGAGGCGGACTCTTAGAAGTGTTTTAGGGATGCTAGGAGAAGCGCCACGGCAGGAAAAGAAAGACCGTAGGGATATCCAGCCTGATTGAGAAAACCAGCTCTTATCAGCCACCTAAACAAACCCGACAAGTTGCAGGAGTTTGCAGGGAGAAAGTTCTCGAGGGCCTGGAAGACCCAAGACTCAGCAGAAGTAGTAAGTGCGAAATGCCTGTGATGGAAGGGGTTGGCCCAAAATGGAGGGTGGGAAGGGACACACTCCGTGTTTGAAAGGAAAAACCAAGGCTTCATGCTAGGTGACAGGACCAAGGACAACGAGGGGCCAGGAAAAGGTTTTGAACCAGAGAGAGATTGTAGGTAGTGCTAGAGCGAGGACAGACTGGTGCTTAAGAGGGAGCCTGGGTTGGAGTCTCCAGGTTTATGGAGAGAAAATATGGGGTGTCTCCTAGATTCCTGGCTCCTTAGTAGCCGGCAAGAGAGGGGAACGGCAGGTGGACAGAGCCTAAAAGGAGGCTGTTTATAGCGCATCACAACGCACAGGGCCATCATTGCACTTCTTGGGCGTGCCTCTCTGGTAGTGTCTATGCTCCGTCCCCTTCCCCGTTCCCATTAGTCCCTCTGGAAGCGTTCCGGTCAGCACTGTCAGTGCAGTCTGCCCACCAGGATAGCGGGGAACCCAGGGTGGGCGATCCTTTACGGCATCTACTGCCACTGGCGATGGAGAGGAGTCTGGCGACTGTTGTCTTACAGGGCGTTGGGAACCCCACCGTCTCATCTCTTTTCGTGAACGACCCAAGATCAAATGACTTCTGTTTTGATCTCTCCTTCCACTTTTTTCTTTTGCTTCTCCATCACGGCCTCCAGCTCTGATACTTTTTCTCTGTCCTGGAAGGTGGGTTAGAAATCAAGACCTGAGTATGTGAATCCTGGGAGACTCCCGCCCCTGCCTCGTCTGGGCCTGGGCGATTCGCTCACCTCCAGCAGCGCGCGCTGCACAGTGACTTGGCTGTACACTCGCGCCCCTTCCTCGGGGCACACCGCCCGCAACTCTTCCTTTTGCAGCGAGAAGAGCTGTGCGCCAGTCAGCACGCCGAGCGCATCTACAGTCCTAAGAAGGCAGCAGGGGCCATCACAGCTCAAGCCCCTTCAGCACCACCAATCGTCTCACACCCACCTAGCTGCTTGTCCAATCAGAGCTCCCAAGCAAGGAAATTGGGGCGGAGGGGCTCGGGCTCTGGAGACGTAGGATTTCGGAAAAGGAATGCTCTTCCCTGTGGTTTCTGATCCGAGTCTGTCATTGGCAAAATGCCCCACAGTTTCCCCGCTCCCACCACCAGACCAATTGAAACCTCGACTTTCAGGTCTGTTACCTGTCTCTGCAGAGTAGCAGCGGGACCCCACTCACCCGGAGCTAAAACCCTTGGTCTGCAGCCAGGCACGGACCACCGAGGCCTCAGAGCGCGGGCTGAGCTGGGGCTCCGGGGCTCGGGGCCCCGGGGTTACCCGGCTGGGACCCGAACGGCCCTGAGCCAGGCGCGCCTGCAGCTCCTCATTGACACAAAGCATCTGGGAGAATTTCTCTGCAGGAGGGAAACCGTGTAGGGAGAGAGTGCGCACTCAGGATGCTGGGGCCAGGGATTCGGGAGCCTCTGGTTTGCCCAGAGTGGAGCCTGAAAGGTGGAGACAAAGATCACTTCCCAGAGTGACTCTCCACTACTCACCCTTCTCGGTGGGGTCCAAACTGTTTAGACTGTCGCAACTGTCCCACTGGGGCCGCACCTGAGTGGGGGCTGGAGCTGGGGCAGGTGGGGGAGGAGGTGTGCTAGTCTCCTGGAAGGGAATGAAAGGAGGGAGGGAGGGAGGGAGGGAGGGAGGGAGGGAGGGAGAGAGAGAGAGAGAGAGAGAGAGAGAGAGAGAGAGAGAGAGAGAGAGAGAGATGGCTTCCAGCCCTTTTCTCAATAAACTGAACACTCCACTTTTCAAGAAGTACCCTTCACACCTGATTTTCTGTCCTCATCCCCAGGACCTAGGTAGGATCCGACCCCCACTTTTCCCTGAAGAAGCAAGAATATGCTGACTTACTAGGTTTCTTGCGGGGCTTTGGCTGCGGTGCACCTGAGGTCCAGGGTGGGGTGTCAGGATATTGTAGGGTACATAGCCTTCTTGTCCCTGATGGTCCCGAACCTTCCACCATTTGCG
Source organism: Rhynchomys soricoides (assembly GCA_019843965.1). Lineage (NCBI taxonomy): Eukaryota > Metazoa > Chordata > Mammalia > Rodentia > Muridae > Rhynchomys > Rhynchomys soricoides. The sequence continues at coordinate 1,834,855 of JADRCH010000849.1, read as the reverse complement.
CCTGTCATCCAGGACCTAGGTGGGGAACAAGCAGAAAATTCGTGCCCTGGTTCTATTGTAGTCTGTGCAGAAGCGGCCAATTCCAGGGTCTCAGGCCCCCACACGGCTAACCTCCAACACATCTCGGTGTTTGACAGATAGCTCGCTGCCATTTCGGGCCTGGAAGTCATAATTACACAGAACCCATTTTCTGGCTTTCTCTTCTAGCTGGGACTCAGTTTCCAGTTCTGGATCTTGATGACTAGGGAGAATGAAACGGGTAGGAGATAAGCAGGTAGCCAGCCTTGATGGTCTGGATTATAAATTGCTAATGTGAGGTGGGGTTAGAGCCAAGCAGGGGCCAGGGCAGTGTCCCAGGTTAATATGTTAATACAGACTTGACATCGGAGTCACAGCTTGAATATAGTTGGCTCATTTCCTTGCCTGGCATCATGCAGTAAACATGATGTATTATGATTACTGTTTAATTCTTTATGGGGTGGTGGGGATTGAACCCAGGGCCTTGTGCATGCTAAGGAAGTGCTTTGCTTCTGAGCTACACCCCCAGTCCTCATTTGAAATTTTTTGTTCTTAATTTTATTTGTGTGCATTTTTGCCTGCACTTCTGTATGTGCACTATCTACGTGTGGTTCTCACAGAGCCTAGAAGAGGGCATCCTAGAGCTGGCTTCCGAGTGCTGGAGTTACAGCCAGTTGTGGGCCACCAGGTGGTGCTAGGAACTGAACCCAGGTCCTCTGTGAGCGCTTTTTAACCTCTGAGCCATCTCTCCAGCTCCCCACTTGCATTTTATAGGTGAGAATAGTGAAACTCAGAAGAGATAGCTAGAAACAGCAGATCTATACTGATTATCCACTAGGATAATGAGCAAGGTACAAGCAATAGCCAATGCTTATGCTATACCATACTGCATGACAATCATGTTCAGATTCGATTCTCCCGGAGCTACAGGGTAGCTCCATAAATGTGGATCCTCTTTAGTTCCTCTCTCCTCCAGAGATTTCACTGTTATCCCTCTTCCACCCTTTTTGTTTACAGGGGATTGAACCCGTTACCTTGCGTATGCTAGGCAGACATGGTAATACTGACCTACGTCCCAGCCCCTTACTAATAGATTCTAGGCAAGTACCTACTTCTGAGCCACACCCCAGACAGGTGAGCCATGGCCACAGCCTTCACTGGTTGGATTCTAGGCAACCATTAAGTCATGCTCCCAACCCCTCAGTTCTAGTTTCTCCGGCAGTCACTCTACTCCGGAGTTGCCAACCCTTTACTGGTAGATTCTAGGCAAATGCTGTCACCGAGCTACATACCAGCCCTCTGTTTTATTTTATATATATAGATGTGTTTGTCTGCATGTAGGTCTGTGCATAACTTGTGTGCCTGGTGCCTGCTGAGACCTAAGAGAGTATAGGATCCCCTGGAACTGGAGTTATAGAGGGTTGTGAGCTGCATGTATGGGGGATGGGAACTGAGTCCTCTGGAAGAGCAGCTAGTGCTCTTAACTACTAAGCCATTTCTCTAGCCCCTCCCAGGCCTTTTTTTTTTTTTTTTTTTTTTTTTTTTTTAGTTTTGAGGCAAGGCCTTGCTGCTTTGCACAGGCTGGCCTTTGGTCCAGGTAAGCCCAGAACTTTTGATCCTCCTGCTTCATGCTTTTGAGTAGCAGGGATGACAGGATCTGAGGAATGGAATATGGCCATTATTTCACTTTTTGTAGGGAAGGAACTGAGGTACAGTATGGTAATGGTCAGGGCACAAAAGAAAGCTGTAACTTAGTTGGGCCCTGGTGGTCCTTGTCAGGGTCACTCTGAACATGCAGCTAGGTTTGAATTCAAGTTGAGCCACAGCCTTGAGCTCTCTCTAAGCCCCTCACAGCACCGGAGACTTCTCGTGTTTCCAGGCAAAGAAATTACAGCCAGAGAAGGTAAGTAAAAAGATGGGGGTGCCAAGTCTGAGATTCAGAAGCAGGCAGACAGAGGAAAGAGTCTTGCAACACCAGATAGCTTGGGGGATGGTTGGCTCTGGCCCCCCCAACAAGAAAGACCTCATTCCGGATCAAGCCTACCTGTGGAAGGGAGAGGGGGGCTCTTCAGGGTCTTGGCACCCCCTGTGTGGGGCTGACAGCTCCCAGTATGCCGTCCCTGCTGAGACCCTCTTCTGGGGCCCTCACTTAGACCCCCATTCATCCTCTCCAGCTCTACCATTTTGTCCTCAATCCACACCCGCTCCCTCCACTCTTGGCCCCTATCTGCCCAAGGATCTTAGAGCTGTGACCCCTCTCCATCACCTTCCTCCCTCCCCTGGATCTACAAACCCTCAGCTTCCACGATTTGTTAGAACCACAAATTTAGGTCCCTAGTTCTTTCTTTCCCAGCAAAGTAGTCAGGAGTTCAGGTCTTGACCTTCAAGTCCCTAGATCTTTTTAGCTCTGCAAGTGGTCCAGTCTGCCCCCAGTAGGTGCTATTTCTTAGAGCATTAGGAAGGCAGAAGTCCCACCTCAGTTAGTGGCCCATAGACGCCAGCACTTTCTAACGTTTTCTCTCACACTTGCCCCCAGCTTCTCCAAGTACCAGTCCTGATTTTAGGTCTTCATCTCTTCCCTAACATCCAGTATTCTGTGCTCTCGGGACCCAGGCATGATGCTTTCCCTGGTTCCGGGACACCAAACTGTACTTTTCCAGTATTTTTTTGGAAGGGTCCAAGCCCTTAGACATATCCCCTCTTAGCACCTAACACTCACACTTCAGGAGCCTAAGCCTCCATTCCCTCTTCCCTTGGACCCACAGATCTGGGCTCCTCCCCCCTCCCTCCGTATTCCTACCCCACCCCAGCCCCAACCCCGCCTCCTCACCACCTCACCCACCTGCAAGGAGCCGGGAAGGCAGAGGGAAAAAAGACAAGAAAAAGGGAAGAGTCGGAGTCAGCGCCAGGTGACCCCGGGACTCTGTCCTCCCAACCCCGCCTCTGGCCGCTTTGTAGCGGACACTCACCCATTGACCGCGACCTGGGGGGCGCTTTGCTGCGGGAAGTAAGAGAGTTTGGGGTCAGGCATAGACCTCTGACGTCCTGGCTTACCCCTGTGGTGCGGATAGGGGGAGCTTAGTGCTTCCTCGGCAACTCTGCCCTTACCTGCCGGCGCCGCTTCTCGTGTTGTAACTGTTTTTCCACTGGGTCCTCCCAAGGGCGGCCCTGCGGGTCGGTGGCCGGAGGCTCCCAGCCACTGTGGAATTCCGGACTGTATGGAGACCCTTCTTCAGGGGGCAACTCCACCCTGTCATCAGGGACCCGTCAGAAGGTTAGGGCAAACCAACCCGGGGACATTATTTGACAATGCAAACCTGGCTCTATCCTCACAAATCTTTTGGTTTTTCCAAACAGGGTTTCTATGTGTAGCCCTGCCTGTCCTGGAACTCACTCTGTAGACCAGGTTGGCCTCGAACTCAGAAATCCGCCCGCCTCTGCCTCCCGAGTGCTGGGATTAAAGGCGTGTGCCACCACTGCCCGGTTTAATCCTTACAATTCTTAACTCCATTTCTCCTTGTCTGCTCCTATCCTGTAAGCCTCACTCAGTACTTTATACTTCTTTCTTTTTTACAAAAATTAAGGCAGGAGGCGGTGGTGGCGCACGCCTTTGATCCCAGCACTCGGGAGGCAGAGGCAGGATCTCTTGAGTTCAAGGCCAGCAGGTCTATACAGAGTGAGTTTCAGGACAGCCAGGACTATGCAGAGAAACCTTGTCTCGGAAATAAAAAAATAAATAGATAAATAAATAAATATTTTATGTGTAGATGGTTTGTTTGTATGTATGTAACTGTGTGCATCATGTGTGTACCTGGTGCTCACAGGGGACAGAAGCGGGATCAGATTCCCTGGAACTGGAGTTACAGACAGTTGTGAGCCACCATGTGGGTGCTGGGAATCGAACCCAGGTCCCCTGGAAGAGCAGTCTGTGCCCCAAGCACCCATTAATTATATTTCTAAACGCTGTCATGTTTTCCCCAGCCTCTGATGCCAAAGCTTTTCCTGTTTTGGAAAAGTCTGGGCAGTCCTGATAGCCCGGGCTAGCCTGGAACTAGCTTTTCAGACTAGTCTGGTCTTGACTTGCAGACACTCTGATTATTTCCGAAGTGGTTGATTATATAAAATATTTATGTTTACTTATTGTGAGTGTGTGGGTGTAGGTGAGCGCATGTGGAAGTCAGAGGGCAATTTTGTTGAGGCAAATATCTTTGTCCACAATTACGTGAATTCCTGTAGAAACTCACACTCCCAAAGCCCCCGTGTCTGTGACAGCGTCTCTAGCTCCCTTTTCTAGTGGAGGATAATCTTCAACTTCTGATCTTCCTGTCACCCACCAAGAACTAGGATGACAGCTGTGCGCCATGCAGCCGCCCAAGCTTCTAGCTACGCCCAAGCTTCTAGCTACGTCCTCAACACTTACATCAATCCATTTTTTTTTTTGACTCCCTTAGGCTCCGCCTCCTCCCGGAAGCCTCCAAGCACAGACTCCCTTTCATCTCCAAACCTATAGGCCACACCTCCTATGCGTCCCACCGTTTCCTTGTAGCTCACCTAGGCAACCCTCCTTATCCTGTAGTCTGTCTCTAAATTCTCTAAGCCCCCACCACTTGCTTCAAGCCAACTATCTGATTAGATGTTAAACCTCCCCCTCACGCTAATCTCGAGCCCTTTCTCCAGTTGAATCCTGGCATTTATCTTAAGTCCCGTCCCCTCAAATTTAGCAGCGTCCTGCAGCCAAGTCAAACCTCTACACTCTAGTTTCCCCTCTTACCCTGGGCAGGTCCAGGAGTCCCCCAGAGAAGTCCACAGTTCGTTTTCCCGAGGAGTGACATTGTCACGGAGCAGCGCCACAGCCTCCAACGTCAAATGTGGTCGTCGTACACTCCTCGCGAACTCAGGCCCGCCTGAAGTGTTCACAATCTACCAGGCCAATAGAAGTGAGCATGGCAACAAGACCTTCTTGAAGTCCAATCTCAACCCTTGTAAAGCAGGGGAGCCCTGAGGGCTGAGAGCGACTCTCACCATCTGCAGAGGTCCGAACAGAAAGTGCAACAGCTCTGGAGAGGAGGGGTTGGCGATGTTGCCGCGCAGCCGGGCCTGGGGTGAAAGGAGGTCGTTTATTATGAGTGCATGAATGATGGATGGGTCAGAGTCACAGTGCCCTCACTCCGATGCCCAGCAATCCTCACCAGCAGACTGAAGGCGTATTTGATTTTCTGAAGCACATCGGTGTACTCAGCCTCTGTGGGTGGCTTGGCCCTCAGTGTCAGCAGGCCCTCTGTGGGTAGGGAGCAGGTGAGGTGGTGGGGACACCAGGGAAGGATTCGATCATAGTTCCAAAGGTGTAAACACAGAAACAGATGGCCTTAAGAAGTCAGACCTGGCTGGTGGTGGGAGACCCCGGGGAGAGAGACTATTTGGACATCATTCAGGAAGGTGTGTTCTCCTTCGATCTGGAGAGACCCTCTTACCTCCCGCAGCCCGGCGTCGTGTCCTGCGGCTTCGCTCACGGTGCTCCAAAACCCGGGTAGCCTCTGCTGACTTTTGCAGTCTGGATACAAAACTCTCCACATCGTCAAACACGTGGTTCAGGATATCCTGCCGTAAACAAGAGGGGCAAGAGAGATGTTCCTGAGTCTCAGACTCTGGTCTAGGTCCAGGGGTCCAATTTGAACTCCTGGACACACTCCCACATGCCAGGCCACACCCATAACTGGAGCAGTGGGTGGTCTTTATCAAATGTACTTCTAGAATTAAGTCCCACCCCCGACCCAGCATCTTGTCAGCCAGTCACACCTAGACGTACCACGTTCCTGAATCTTACTCCCCACTTACTCCCCACTCCAAGTCTGACTTGATTGTCAGGGGAATCCTTTTCCCCAAGCTGGTGCCTTTCACGCAAACTCACCACATCCCGTTCCGCCTGCAGACCCGCCAGCTCAGGACCCCTTGGGCCCAGGTCCGGCGAGGTAGGATCAGCGTTGCTAGTCGTGCGCGCCGGGTCGGGTTTCCGCGCTTCCTCGGTCTCTGGAATTGGCTCCACTTGGGGTCGCCCGCGGACCGCGGAAGGTTCCACGGTATTGATCACCGCGCGCACAGACGGGCGACGCTGTAAGGGCGGGGTCTCTGCTGCTGGGGCGGCGCCGCGTCGCAGCTCCTCCTGAGTCGCCCTGAGTAATGAGAAGGGGGAAACCGAGGCTGGGGCAACCGATGGGACCAGGAAGAGATACAGAGGGTCAAATGAAGGCTGGGCATTTCATAATGAGAAACTGGACACGGAGATGGAGAAACCATAGACCAAGACAAGCTAAAGTGGAGGTCTGAGGCGGGGCGGTCACCTTGTCTGGGAGGTACAGGCAAGACCTGGCCAAGGCTAACTTGTGACCACATTCAACACTCTAGGCTGTTCGTATCAAGCTCATTTCTTAGCTGAGGAGACTGAGGTCCATAGATGGGAGAATTTTTTTTTCCAGATCGCTCTGCGTCTGCTTCCCTCTTCTCACCTGAGCGCTGCCGCCCTGCGTTCCCCACGTCCTGAGCGGTAGTTCTGCAGAGCACCTTGGATGTCCTCACGGATCAGCTCCGCCTGCCAATCATACTTTAAGATCTCCCCTCTTAAACCCCTCCCTTCTCCCCCCGCCCCCATTGCCCGCCCAGGCCTCTTTCTTGTTCTCGGCCCTTTGCCTCCGACTGTCTTGGACGAACCACATGGGCCGTCATCTTGGTTCTGCCTGTTCCCAGACCACCCTTCCCATATTTTTCTTAAAGTCTTAAAGTGTCTCAGTCTTTGGCCTGCATCTTCTTCCTATCGTCACTTTCAGTCTTGGTCTAGAGTTCAACCTGTCCTCAATCCTGGCTCCCTCCCAGACCCACTTTCCTAGGCCATGCCCCTCTGTTTGCCACAGGCCCCGCCCAAAACATGGAAGCCCGGCCTCTGATCCTCTTCTAGAAAAAGCCACCTGGAGCCACGCCCACTCACCCCGAGGAGCAGGCCCTGGAAGAAATGGACATCAGGCTGTGCACGCTCTGGCTCTTGGCACACCAGGAGCAGCAACGAACGGCTCCGTCCTCTGGGCATCACCGCGTCGCAGCGTACGATGGCGTCGAGAGGATATGACTCTAGTTCCTCCTACAAGATGGGGCCGCAGGGTAAACGGAGGCACAGATTCCTATTACTACTAGAGCAATGCCCAGGACTGGGGGCAAGGCAACTGAAAGAGTTCTGGGGCCTAGAAATAACACCGTGTGTAATAGCCGAGCAGACAGCTTGCCGAAGTTGCCAGGGGAAGGAAGCTTTGGAGCCAAGATTCACCCATAGATCTCAGCCCCATTTCTCTTTCCACCCAAGTGCTCCCTGGCACCTTGGAGACAGGATCAAGCAGAGTGACATGACCAGGTGACACTCTCAGTAGCATCTCCTGTGCCCAGACGCGCCCCTGGCTGTCCATAACTGCCAGCTTTCTGGAAGCGTCTTCCACAGTGTGCACGCCATCTTCCTCCCCCAAGCAGAAGGTGACCAGGTGCTGGCAGGAGACAAAGAATGCAGCTGAGTCCCAGGCAACTCCAAGCTGGTGCTGCACCGGCTCAGAGCCTCTAGGTAGTTTCAGCCTAGCCATACTTCCCCCAGGATGCTTTCCTCAGACCGGTTTGAGTCCAGACCTCAGTCTCCTCCCTCAGACCCAGGACTCTAGGTGTTAACCCTCTTCCTTCAGATCCAGAAGACATTAAAGACAACAACAACAATAACAAAAAACCAAAAAACCAAACCAAGGGCTGGAGAGATGGCTCAGTGGTTAAGAGCACTGACTGCTCTTCCGGAGGTCCTGAGTTCAATTCCCAGCACCCACAGGGTGGCTCACAACCATCTGTAATGGGATCCGATGCCCTCTTCTGGTGTGTCTGAAGACAGCAACACTGTACTCACATAAAATAAATAAATAAATCTTAAAAAGCAAAAAACAAAATCCCGCCAAAACAGCAGGGTTCCTTCAGTGGCCAGCACTGCTTAGATTTTTTTTCCCAATTAGGTCATCTTGGAAGCAAGACTGGAGGCCCCTCACGGGCAACAAAGAATAAGGATTGAACTCTTTTAAGTGACTCCCCTGCTTTGCATTACAACACCCCACTCCCTCTCCTGGACCACAGAACTGTGGAGCTGCTTTAACCCTGCATCCAGTACTGAGGATGGCTCAGAGGAAGATCTGACAGAACCAAGTTCTCAGGCAATGAGGACGGGTGTTCATGGGGAGAAAAGAGCTGGGGTTTCCTAGTCTTTTCCATCATTTTCCTTCCTTCTTCCTTCCCTTCCTCTCTCTTATTTATTCACTTACATCCGGATTGCTGCCCCCGCCCCCAGACCCTGTTTTCAAAAGTCCTGTCACTTCAGGTTCACCTCTCCCCGAGAAACGTCTTAGGAAACCACAGACCCCAGACTCACATTGACATGATACTGGGACACGTCAGCCATGACCACCGTGGAGTAACGCTTCCGCTGCTCTAAGGAGGGGAGCGAGGGGGAAGTGCATGCAGGAGTCATGCTGCAGCCTGGTTCCTTAGACCCTGATGCCAGCCCTCCTCCCTCAGACTGAGGAGTCTAGACTCCAGCCCTCCTC
>JADRCH010000849.1:1788548-1825885 GCA_019843965.1 Rhynchomys soricoides | reverse complement strand
CAGGAACAGTGGGGCTGAGGATAGACCCTGCAGGAACAGTGGGGCTGGGGATAGACCCTGCAGGAACAGTGGGGCTGGGGATAGACCCTGCAGGAACAGTGGGGCTGGGGATAGACCCTGCAGGAACAGTGGGGCTGGGGATAGACCCTGTAGGAACAGTGGGGCTGGGGATAGACCCTGCAGGAACACATCAGGGAGGGAGATAGAGAAGAGAGCTGTGGAAGGTCTGAGCAGGCGAGAGCAGGGCACACCAGCGTTAAAGAAGAGGCTATGGTATAAGCTGAGAGTAGTGATGCACGCCTTTACTCCCAGCAGTCAGGAGGCAGAGGCAGACAGATCACTGTGAATTCGAGACCAGCCTGGTGTACAAAGAGTTCCAGGATAGCCAGGGCTGTTACACAGAACAACCCTGTCTCAAAAAATCAAGACCAAAAAAAAAAAAAAAAAAAAAGTGATGTGATAATGTGGGGGGCAGGGCAGAGACGTCTACATCACATAGACCTGGATTCAAATATTCTGTCTGCCTGTCTGTCTGTCTGCCTCTCCTCTCTTTTCTCCTTCTCACCCTGAGATGGAGGACCCTAGTTCAGGTCCGGGTAACCAGGCCAGGCTGCTCACAACCAGCTATGTAGACCTGGCTGTTCTGAAACTCACTATGTAGAGCAGGCCTCAAATTCATAGAGATCCTCCTGCCTCTGTTCCCCAGCTGCTGGAATTAAGAGCATGCACCATTATGCCCAGAGCTGCTTTTCCTCTTTCTCCTCCTCCTCCTCTTCCTCCTCCTCTTCCTCCTCCTCCTCTTCTTCCTCATTCTCCTCCTCTTTTCCCTCCTCCTCCTCCTCCTTCTCCCCCCCCCCCCCATAAAAACGCATTTCCAATTTTGAGATAGGGTCTTAATCACTGTGTAGCTTAGGATAGTCCTGAACTGTTCTTACTGCCTCGACTGCTAACGTGCTGGGAATGCAGGCAGGTACCATCATATCTTGTTCTAGGTTAAAATTCACAAAGCCGATGGGGGCTGGAGACTTGGCTCAGTTAAGAGAATTCATTGCCTTTCTAGAGGACCCTAGTTCAGTTCTGGGGAAGCAGGCCAGGCTGCCCACAATGTAATTCCAGCTCCAGGGGACCAATGACCTCTTCTAACTTATGCAGGCATTTCTCCTTCCACCCCCCCCCCCCCCCCCAGACAGACAGACGGAGACAGAGATACAGTTAAACAAGACTGGTGGCTAATCTTGGCTGTCAACTTGACTACATTGGGAATCAACGGAAATCCAAGTTGTTGGGCACACCTATGAGAGATTTTCTCAGTTGGGTCATTTGGTGAGGGGAAGACTCATCCTAGGTCTGGATCACACCTGTGGTGGCAGCCCACATAAAAGGACATGAAGAAGGACGTGTCTATTTTTTGCCTGCTTGCCCTCACACTCACTGGTCATCTATCCTTCTGCCGAGGCCTTCCTTTGCTGGTGTTAGAATATATCTTTTCAGGATTCTAATGTAGGCCAAAGACCAGCAGCTCTCTAGGAATTCCTGTGGGCTCCACTGTTCACACCTCCACTCTGGTAAATCAAACAGCGACTGGATTCTTGGCTTTTCTGCCATGAGACAGCCACTGTTGGGCTACCCACCACAGCACATAAGCCACTCTAATAAATCGTGTGTGTGTGTGTGTGTGTGTGTGTGTGTATTCATGTGTATGTGTGTTCATGTATATGTGTGTGTGTGTGTTCACATGTATGTGTTCGTGTGTGTGTGTTCATGTGTGTATGTGATTCTATCAGGTCTATTCCTTTAGAGAACCCTGACTAATGTAAAGATGAAGGGCAGAGCCTGTTGTGATTGGTGCACACTCACAATCCCAGAACTCAAGCAGAGGTAGGATGACTTCTTTAAGTTTGAGGCCAGCCAGGGCTACATAGTGAGACCCTGTCTCAAAAACAAACAAACAAACAAAAAACCCTCAAAACCAGAAAGCAAACCCAAACTGAAAACCAACAGTAAAACAAGAGCAAGACCCTGCAAACAAAACAAAATACAACAGAGATACAAAATACAACCAACAAACTGTCTTGGTCAGGGTTTCTATTCCTGCACAAACATTGTGACCAAGAAACCCTAAGACACAAAACAAAAACCCCACACAGCACAAACAATAAGACCCCAGGGTTGGAGGGCTGGCTGAGCAGTAAACTCAAGCGCTGCTCTTCAGAGGACCCAAGGTCGGTTCCCAACACCCACATCAGGGAGCTCACAACTGTCTGTAACTCCAGCTCCAGGAGAGCCAACGCTTTCTTCCCACTTCAGGCATTGCACTCATGTATGTACACAAACTCAGACAGACAGACAGACAGACAATTACTAAACGTTAAAATAAATCTACCAAAAAAACCCCAATAACAACACAAGACCCTAGTAAAGGGACCTACTCTTTCCTGCCTCAGTTTCCCTTCCTGTAACACAGTAGAGCATCTACCTGCTGTGGCTGCTGTATAAATTCATCTCAGTAGGTGAAGTCTTTTTCAGTCCTGGTAATAATTATTATCCTGATTACGGTGATGCACAGGGCTTAGCACACAGTGGTTGCTCAATAAATGGTGATTGATACAACAGCCTTCAGTTGGAGCAAGCATGGAATTATCTCCTTCCCCTCCCACCATGGTTCAGACCTTCCCAGGCAAGTCATTCCCCATCTCTTCCTGTCTCCAGTGTCCTCTTAAATTTACAATTTTGCAAAATTACAAAATTGCAGTAAGTCTTTTTTTGTTGAGATAGAGTCACATGTAGCCCAGGCTAGCCCCAAAGCTTAGGATGGCGTTGAACTCCTGATCGTACTATCTTTACATCCTAAATACTGGGAATACGGGCATAATCCTCCACGACTTGTTTATTTATCTATATGTTTGTTTGTTTTTTAAACAGGGTCTCACTATGTAGCCATTCCTGGCTTGGGACTTGCTATGTAGACCAGGCTAGCCCTGAGCCTGAAGAGATCTGCCGGCCTCTGCCTCAAATGCTGGAATTAATATTGTGCCCATGCCTTATTTATGTGGTACTATGGATTAGCCCCCAGAGTTTCATACATTTGAGGCAAACACTCAATAGCTGAGCCACATCCCCACTCCCTATAGTTTCTTACATCCCCATTTCTACCAGGAAAGCAGCAGGTCAGAGCTAGGCAGTCAAGCCCAGCTAGACTCCTGCCTTTTGTCCCGATCCTGCCTGTTGCACGTTCCATTTGATTACCATTGAGCTGGTGCGCTCACTACCTCTCCAGATTTAATTTCTACTCCTCTTTGTTGGTCTGCCTGCCGTTCCCTCCAGGAGATTTGGGTCTTCACTGTCCTCAGCTTTTCTAGCAGAGGGTGGATATTTCATTCTAAGATAAGAACGGGAACAGTCGGCTGAGTCCTGTCCTGCATGATTCTGTCACTCACCTCTCAAAATACATCCCCATTCCCATTTCTCTAATGAGCAGGGTCTGGGTTCGGGAGGTGGCATGCCCCTGCCAGAGCTGTACCACAGTGGAGTATCCACATTTACACTGGAACCTCTCTGTCTGCCTGACCACAGGCTGGGCAGGGAGGGGTACATTCCTCCTGAAGGTCTAGAGCCTGGGCTGTAGAAACAGGATCTGCAGGTGTGGGGGAAGGGTGGAGGGGCTAGGGCAGCAGGGCAGGGGGTACTTACCCTGTGGTGGTGCTCATGGTGGCGAGATGAGGTGCTCTGTCCACTTGGAGGTGCCTTGAGAGTTGGCAAAGATGTGAGTGACTGACTTGGCACATAATCCTGACCTAACTCTCCCCTCAAACTGAGGAGTCCAGGCCCCAGCCTGGCTCCTTTAGACAGGGATCCTCTCTTCAGACCCAAGAGTCAAGACTTGACCATTTCCCTTCAGACCCAGGGGTCCAGAACCCAACTGTCCTCCCATAGACTTAGGGGCCTGGGCTCCAGCCCTCCTTCAGACATTGAAGTCCAGATTTCTGCTGTCTGCTCTCACACTCAGTGATCCTAGTTCTAGCCATCTCTTCTCAAACCCAGGGGGTCAGTGAGAACTTTATCCCTCAGATCCAAGAGTTTAGACCCACACCTCCTTGTTCAGACCAAGGGGTCCAGGGGGGACCTCATCTCTCAGATCCAAGAGTCTAGACTCCAGCTCCTCCTTGCTCAGATCCAGGGGTCCAGAGGGTACCTTGTCTCTCAGATCCACGCATCCAGCCCCCCCAGCTCTCGCCTATCTCAGACCGGGGCCTGGCCTCCTCACCTGCCTGCTGGCTCCGTCTGGCTCTCTCTCTCTCAGCTCTCTGTCCCTTGTATTCTGGACTCCTCCTTCTGCCTCCTCCCAGGCCTTGTGGCTCCTGCATACCTGAGCGCTCACCTGGCACTGCAGGCCGGGGGCGGCTCAGGGGCGGGGCTGGCACACAGTCTCTAGTGCGGGGGCAGGGTTGGCTCTAGGGAGATCCCGGAAATTATGTGTGTCCGTTGTAACAACAGAATAATAACAACAATTTGTGTCACACTTGTTCACGCGTCTGAGTGAAAAGCTCCTCCTTAAATATATCTTTTGAGTCCCGTCCCTCCCCCCCCGCCCCTCCCGCACCCGTGCTGGGGGTGGGGTAAAGGTTGGATTTCCTCTTGACTAGAGAAATTAAGGTGTGGAGTGGTTGGGCCACTTGTTCATACAGCTGGGTCACCCAGAGAGTGTCAGTGGAAAAGATCAAACACTGACTGCATCTCCAGGGCCAGGATGCATCCTGGCTCCTGGGATGCCTATCAGTACCTGCCTTTTCCCTGGCTCTAGATTCTACCTACCCCCCTCTTCCATCTTTCTTCCATCATCCCCTGTGGAGCTGGCGGTTGAGACTTGTCTCATTAAATACCAGCACAGTGACTCTCAACCTTCCTAATGCTGTGACACCTTAATAGTTCCCCATGTTGTGGTGACCCCCAACCATAACACGATTTCATTGGCCCATCATAACTGTAATTTTGCTACCGTTGTGACTCAAAATGTAAATATCTGATATGCATGATATCTGATATATGACCCTCAAAGGGGCCGAAGTCCATAGGTTGAGAACCCTTGACAAAGCTGGATGTGGTGGCTCACTCCTGTAATACCAGCCTGGAAACTGAGGCAGGAGGACTGTGTGGACTTTGGGGCCAACCTGAGCTATGCAGTAAGTTTGAGGCCAGCCTGGGCTACAGTGTGAGATCCACCTGAGGATGTAGCTCCATTGGTACAGTGCTTGCCTTGCACACTTGGAGGCCCGGCTCAATCCCCAGCGCCACACCAACTGGTCATGGATACACACACTTGTGACTCCAATACTAAGAAGGTTGAGGGGAAGGACCATGAGTTCAAGGACATCCTCAGAGACCTAGTGAGTTTGAGGCCAGCCTGGGCTACAATGGGCTCAAACAACAGGATAATAACAACAAAACCCAAACCCAAACAAAAAGTCTAGCACAGCTGACACACACACACACACATACACCTAAACAAACACAGAAACCTTTCTGAGGTATCTTGCCAAACACTTCCTCTGTGCTGTGGTCCTCAGTGACCAAGCTGCATACAGCACTTCTTCCCCAAACCCAGGACAAGTGTGTGTCTTGATCTAGATGAGGAAACTGAGGCCCAGGGTTTGCCCAACAACGTTTATAATAGCCAAGGTGTGGGACAAGCTTAGGTGCCTGCAGGTGGGTCAGTGACTAAGGAGAGTGTGGCATAAATACACAACGGGGTACTATCCAGTCACGAAGAAGAGATGGCATCATGCCATTTGTGGGAAAATGAGTGGAGCGAGAGGTGATCGTGATAAGTAAAAATGGTGTGTGTGCGTGTGCGATAGTATACGTGTGAAGGTCATAGAACAACGTGTGGAGTCAGTTCTCTCCTTCCACTATGTGGGTTCTGGGGATTGATATCAATTGTCAGCCTGTGTGGCAAGGGCCTTTATGCACTGCGCCATCTTGCTGGCCCATATTAAGTAAGAAGAGACTGGACCAAGCTGATTGCTGGTGAGTGGATGTAATGTCAGATTTGAAGCCTGCAAAACTCAGAGCAGATCAGGAGCCAGTTCCTTTCTGAACACCTATTCAGAGAAGCCTGGCTGATCACAGATTTAAAATGACAGTCCTCATCTCTTCATCTTCGGGGTGTGTGTGTGTGTGAACGTGTATGTTCATGTGTGCATGCACATGCACAAATGCTTGCTTATATGCACGTTTGTGTGTAAATGGAGGGGCATGTTTGTCCCAGTGTGTATATGTCGGTCAGAGGACAACCTCAGGGATCAGTCCTTACCTCCCGTCTTGTTTGAGACAGGGTCTCTTTTGCTGCTCACCAGGGGAGCAAGCCTATGAGTCTCAGGGAAATCTCTTCTCTCTGTCTCCCACTTTACTGCAGGAACACCGAGGTTCTAGAATCACATTATCACACCCAACTTTACATGGGATCTGGAAATTCGAACTCAGGTCCTCATGCTTGTGCAGTTTATCTTTTACCCCATGAGTCATCCCCTTAAACACCGTTATCTGTTCACTGGGCTCCAGTTGAGCCTTCCTTCCTTAGAACAGAAATAGGCCATCCCACACTGGTTTTCCTTTCTAAGCTCTCGTGTATGTTTAAGAGTTTGGAGGAAGGTGTAGATGAGCATGAACTACATGGCTCAGAGTGAGCAGCCAGCACAGAAGGGCCAGGAACCCAGCCTGAGGCACAAACACAAGGGGCCTGCCTGAGCCTAGGCCCCTTCCTTAGGTACAGGATAGAAGACTGTCTGAGAAAGTTATTGGTTGTTAACCCCGGGAGCCTGATTTCAGGGTCTGAAGGAGGAGGGTTGGAGATCAGAGCCTCTCCTGAGTCTGAGAGAGGAGAGTCGTGGGCTGGATCCCTGGGTCTGAGGGAGGAGGGCTGGGGTCTTCCAGGTCTGAGGGAGGAGGGCTGGGGCTGGACTCCTTAGTCTGAGGGAGGAATGGGCTGTGGACTCTGAGGGAGGAGGGCTGGGGTCTTCCAGGTCTGAGGGAGGAGGGCTGGGGCTGGACTCTTTAGTCTGAGGGAGGAATGGGCTGTGGACTCTGAGGGAGGAGGGCTGGGGCTGGACTCCTAGATCTGAGGGAGGAGGGCCGAACTTTTCTTTGAAGAGAGGAGTCCCACCCACTGTCCACCCTACCCTCCGTCCCTTCTACCCACCACTGCTTCTGGTTGTGTGCAGTACAGGTAACACTGAAACCTGACTCTCCACCCTCATTCCAGAGCAAAGAGTTTTTTCCTCCTTTCTTGGCAGCAAAGGAAAACCCCTCCCTCTCTCTGAACTGTAGCTTTGGCTCCCAAAGTCAAGCGAGGCTCCCACCTGTGGCTAGCCTGACTCAGATGCACAGGGTGGAGGTTGCGAATCTCTCCCTGGGAAACTCACCTGAGGAATCTCTCCCTGAGGAAGCCTTCCCAGCCCCATGCCTGCTCATCCAGCCATGGTGGGCCTCCAGTGTAGCTGATAATCCCACACTCTGTGTCTTACCTCTGTGTCCGCCCTGCTTCACTGTAGTTCGAGAGGTGGAATTTTCCTCTTTAGCATTGGGCTTCATTTTGAGGTATCAAATGCAGGGCCTTGATGTACTGACCCTTGTCACCTTCCTTATCCCTCCCCTCCTCACTCCCACCTCATACTCCTCTCACAAGGAAGTCCTTCCAGGGGAGAAAAATAAAGCTCACAGTTAAGGGGAGCTATGGGTGGTTATCAAGGAGGGTGGAGTCCTGAAACAGGGACTGGTTGTCAGGAGCATATGTCTGCTTGAACACAGGAGAGCTTGTTCATACAGGACACAGCTCCCAGCTGGTCATAGACCTGAAATTCTGAGGCTGAGGCAGGAGAATCGAAGATTCGGTGTCTGTCAAGAGGCTGGACAACTTCATAAAAATAAATAAATGAGTTAGTAGGAGCGTTACTTAGCAGAAGCACACCATCCTAGAATCCCCCAGTGAGGGGCTGGGGTGTGGCTCAGTGGTAGAGTTTGCGGGGGGGGGGGGGGGGGGGGGGGGGGGGAACCTTGGTTCCTGGTTCCTCTCTCTCTCTCTCCTCTCTCTCTCTTCTTTCTATATTAAAGACAGGATTTCTCTGTGTAGCTCTAGTTGTCCTGGAACTCACTCTGTAGACTAGGCTGGCCTTGAACTCAGAGATTCAGCTGTCTCTGTCTCCTGAGGGCTGGGATTAAAGGTGTGCATCACCACCACCTGGCCAGAATATTTTACTATTTTATACGTATGGGTGTTTTGGCTGTATGTATGCAAATACACCACATGGGTGCATACAGAGGCCCGTGGAGGGTGTTTGATCCGGATGGTTGTGAGCCACTATTTCTGGACTGGGAATTGAACCTGAGTCTCTGGAAGAGCAACCAATGCTCTTAACTGCTGAGCCATCTCTCCAGGCCAAGCACACTAAAGAGCAACAACCTAGTAAGAAACAGACATACATGATATTAAACTAAAAACCAAACCAAACACTCGAGCACAGCTTCACACTAAGGGACGCTCTCTGGGCCAAGGTGAAGCGAGGCAGGTGTGAAGAGAGGCAGGCAGGGCCAGTTGTTCTCTGGGGTGGATAGGGAAGACTTCCCAGGGTGGTGGCCAGAGGTTGACCTGGATCTTGAGGAATGTGCAGAGGATTTCCGGAAGTCTCCAAGGAGGCTGGTGGATGAAATCTGCAAAGGTGGTCAAGATGGAGACAGCTGTGACTGAGGGGCTCAAGTAGCTTTGGTTCCTGTGGCTGGGGATGCAGCTAAGTGGGAGACCTTTCCTGGAATCCACTGGTTGGGGGCTGGGAGTGTGGTTCAGTGCAAAAACACTTGCCTAAACTCTCACAGCCAGGATCTGGGGTCTGTTGCTATGGTTGGAGCATCTGCTTAGAATCCACCAATGAGAGGCTGAGGCCATGGCTCAGCTATGGCTTGTCTGCCTGGTTTGAGGAAGGCTCTGGATTCTTCTTCTTCTTCTTCTTCTTCTCCTTCTCCTTCTCCTTCTCCTTCTCCTTCTCCTTCTCCTTCTCCTTCTCCTTCTCCTTCTCCTTCTCCTTCTCCCTCTCCCTCTCCCTCTCCTTCTTCTTCTTCTTCTTCTTTTTGGTTTTTCGAGACAGGGTTTCTCTGTATAGCCCTGGCTGTCCTGGAACTCACTCTGTAGACCAGGCTGGCCTCGAACTCAGAAATCCGTCTGCCACTACTGCCCAGCTAAGATGTTTTTATCAAGTCTTTGAGAATTTCATATATGTCCACAACTTTTTTTTTTTTTTTTTTTTTTTAAAGATAAATTCTTACCATGTTACTCTGGTTTTCCTGGAACTCACACGTGGGCCACTACCATGCTTGGCTGTAATTTGGACTTTTCTTTCCCCACTCCCTCCCTCCCCTCAACGCCACCCAGGACCCATCAACCTGTCTCCTTCTTGACTTCACATCCTCTTATCATTAATAGCCTCTTGAGTTCAATCAGTGCTCAGCATGTGAAACATCCTGGGGCCTCTACTTTAAGACAGGCAGGCCTGCGCACCACACAAGGAGTCAGAGGCAGGATGTTTACTACTAACTCAAGGCCAGCCCATAGCCTGAGCTACACAGTGAGTTCCAGGCCAGTCAAGGCCACAGGATGAGCCAGGTGTCGTCACTGGGTCCCTCATTAAGCTTTGAGGCCAAGCAGGATCCCCCCAGAGTTAGTTCCTGACGTAGCAGCCTGAGAGGGGGCAGGGAGTAGCACCCTGGATGCTTGAGTGGAGTTTGGTGGCTCTCCAGAACCGGCCTGGCTGGCAGAGGGAGGTGGAGGAGCAGGTTGGTGGCAGGAACTGTTTGTTATTTGGGAGGGACAGAAGGTGAGGCTTGACTGAAACTGGAAGACTTGGCCTTCCAAGGAGGCCAGTAGCAGTGAGCAGTGGGGATGGCCAGACCTCAGTGTGGGTGTGGCTTGGAGCAAGTGTGAGAGCTCTTTTTTTTTTAAATTAAATTATTTTATTTGTTTATTTATTTCTTATTCACTTTGCATCCTGCTCGCTGCCTCTTCTTTTAGAGCTCCCGACTTTGAGTTTCTTCTTCTCTGAAATGGGTGTAATTTCTAGCAACTGCCTCCATGGCTGCTAGGAGGGCCTCCCTGTGTGATTGGGTCATGGTAAAGTAAGTGCTGGGTCAATGACAAAAAGCCAGACAACAAACAGTTCAGTAACCAAGATGACATGAAGTGATGTGAATGAGGAGGCTCTGTGGACAGGCAGCTCAGCATTCTGCTACCTGCTTTAATGGTTCCAGCCTCAGTTTCCCCTCCTACTCTCTCCCTTCCCTTCCCTCTCTCCTTTCTTTCTTTTTTTTGAGACCAAGTCTCTAGCCCAGACTGACCTCAGATTTGCTGTGCAGTTGAGAATGACAATGAAGTTCCGATCCTCCTGCCTCCACCTCCTGAGCACTTGAATTGCATGGGTGCACTGTCATGCCTGGTGTGTGCAGGGCTGGGAACCTAGGACCTCATACGTGCTAGACAGGTACTTTACAACCCTAGGCCCTTGATCTGAACTTCTTTATAAGGACTTTTAAAATGAACTCTTTGAGAATGTCATACAGATTTGACCCTATTTACCCCCAGTCCTCCCTAGATCCACCTGCCTTTCTTTACCCACTGAACTTTGTACTCTTCTTTCCCCTTCCGGTCAGGTCAACTTTCTGCTATCAAGTATTCTTGGATGTGTGACCTTCCACTGGAATGTCACTCCCTGTCCCCATCAATCAATTGCCAATAGTTCCTTGTCCAGGGGTGGGACTTCGTACCCATCTCCCCTACTCATGCTGCTATTTGGTCTGACTTGAACTTGCATGGGTCTTGGGCATGCTGTCATAATGACAACGAGTTCATGCATGCATCTTACCTGCCCAGAGGACACTGTTTTCTTGTAGACATCCACAGCCTCTGGGCCTTAGGCTCTTTCCACCCCTCTTCAGCAATGATCCCCAAGGCTTAGGAGGAGGTGGTGTGACACAGACGTCAGGTTAGGGCTGAGCTTTCTGTAGTCTCCTAGACTTTGTGCCTTGACCAATTGTGAGTCTCTACTGCAAATAGAAGTTTCTCTGATGAGAAGATGGTTCTCTGACCACTGAGAGATGCATTCTGTGTCTCCATATTGTCTCTGAAGTTTTTGTTTGTTTGGCTGGCCTCCAACTCACAAAGATCTGATTGCCTCTGCTTCCTGAGTGCTGGGATTTAAGACATTTGCCACCACCCCTGGCCTCTGCTCTGAATTTTTTTATGGTTATTCATCCAAAACATTCTTTCTCCACATGTTTGTTAAGCGTTTAGTCTATGCCAGGTATTATGGTATGTTCCAGGGATAGAGATTTAAACAAAACCACACAGAGCGGCTCTCCTTAAGTTCAATGCTGGTAGGAGACACCCGCACATTCAGAAGACTCCAGATCTTATCATGCTGCTCAGAATACCGCTCGAAACTTACAGAGTATTTGTTTCTAGAACGTTCCATTTAATGTTTTGAGCCCAAGGTTGATCTTGTGGATCTGAAACTGTGGGAAGCAGGGCAGGGAATAGACTACTGCATAGCTTTCACGTTGGGATTCAAGATGGCTGCTCCAACTGTTGCTATCACAACTGTCTTCCAGCCAGGAGGACGGAAGGGAGGAGGAGGGGGAGGAGGAGGAGGAGGAGGAGGAGGAGGGATGGGGACTCTTCCAGAGCTAGCTCTAGTACCGTGAACAAGGAGGGAAGAATGGATCCTGGGGTACAGCTAGACACATGAGGAAGTAGCTGATGCTGGAGCTGCCATTCCTCTTCAGTTCATAGTCTGAATCTGAGCCTGAAAAAAGCAGTTATGACAAAACCACACACACGCACGCACGCATGCACATGTGCACACACATACATGCATACACATGTACAATGCATACAATACATGCACACACACATGCACACATACTTATACACTCACATGCATATACACATGTACACACACACACACACCACATGAAAACAAAACGCGAAGTGAACCAGCAAACACATTCCCTTTCATGAAAACAGTCGTCTTGCTCATGACCCTTCATTGCTAAAATTCCTCTGTGGCTCCCCAGTGCCCTCGGAGCCACAGACAAGCTTTGCAGCCTGTCCTTAAGCCATAACCTAGGTTCTTTTTTGAGGGCTGCAGCCTCATCTCTTCCATCTCTGCAACCTCACCTCAAAATCAGGCTGCCCGCTCCTCCCCACCTCAGATACATCCCTGCCTCCTGAATTTTGTCTAGTTCTTCTCACATTTTGCAGCTCCCTGCCTGGCCAGTGGTGCCCTGCCTCCCTGACCAGGCCTCCCTGGCCTGCTCTCTTCAGGGTTGCCCCCAGCCTGTCTTTGCCTAGGCTCTGTGGTCCTGGCAGGCAGTATCACCAACTCTCCCTTTTTGTCTCTCTTCTCTCCATCCCCACTCCTCCTTTCTCACCCAGCCTTGGTTCCTCTGTCTTTCCTCTCCCTTCTCTGGGTTACTGGAGCATGAGTGGGCTGCTTGGCATGTGGTATGTTAGGTTTACGAGGCAGCTTAAAGGGACAGGGTACTGCCCTCAACAGACTGGACTGTTTATCCCAAAGAGTCAGGGGCTGATACATTAGGAAAGGGGTCTGCAAAAAGGAGAAGGGGATTCTTGGGGTTTATATAAGAGGTTCGGAACATGGGAAGTTACCGCAGCTTCAGGTAACCACATGCTAAGTCTGCAATTCCTCCTGGAATTGTTTGTCCGGACCAGGCCATTTAACGTTTAGAAGCTGCCTTGCCCCCGCCGTCAGGATGTGGGTCATGGTGGGAGACTGAGTTTTGCAACTCAGTGATGGGGAAGGGGTTGGAGTTTCAACGTAGGTCCCTGGTCTGGGTCTGACAGAGATTGTGCAAAGTTTATTCTAACAAGGTGTACTGGTAAACAGAATCTGTGTTTTACCTGCTGTGACCATGTAACAAACGACTCCATTATCTAGCAGCTTCAAACAAGGGCTGTTCTGGGGGCTGGGGATCAGCTCAGGGGGTAGAGTGCTTGTCTACCATGCATGAACAAAGCCGTGGGTTTGATTCCTGGTGCTGTGTTAAATAGGTAAGTTTTCCTAGCACTTAGACTGCTCAGGCAGGAAACACAGTGTTAACATGTTAGCATTTCTTCTAGGCTCTGCCCAACAGTTACCTAGCAACAGCCAGGTAAGAGAGCCTGGCTTCCTGTAAGAAGACTGTTTGGCCTTTCTGGAGCTCCTACCTCTGGCCTCTCCCCCCATTCTCTCTCCATGTGTTCCCGGCCAGCCTTCTTCTCCTTCTCCTTCTCCTTCTCCTTCTCCTTCTCCTTCTCCTTCTCCTTCTCCTCCTTCTCCTCCTCCCCCTCTCCCCTGTGTGTCTCTGTCTGCTCTTTTTTTTCTGCCTCTACTCCTTTCTCAACTCCCCTTCCCATGCCCCCCAATAAACTCCATTTTATAATAAACCCACCATATGGCTGGTACCTCAAGGGGTGGGGATGCCTCAGCATGGGCCTGCTAAGGCACCCCCTCCTGCTGCATCATACCTTGTTTTACAAAACATGTCACCCAGTACTGTACAAACCAGATGTGGTGGGTAGGGTGGGGTGGAGGCAGGAGAATCAGGAGTCCAAGGTCATCCTCAGCTACACGGGGAGTCTGAGCCACATTATTTCAAAAACAAGTGTTGGAAGTTGAGGGAGGGAGAAAAGGATGGGAGAGAGAGAGAGAAAGAGAGAGAGAGAGAGAGAGAGAGAGAGCGCTTTACTGGGTGTCTTGAAGCTTCAGCCCTGGGGATCAGAGGACCCTATGGGAGAATCCTCTCAGCACCTGGGACAGCACCCATCACACCATCACCCTTGGCAAAGGGTGCACAGTCAATCTGAAGTGCACAGAGACATTCCATCCTCCTTGGGTGTGCCTGGGAATTGGGTAGGAGGCCTTCAAGAGCAGGACTTTGCTTGTACCTTCCTCTTTGTAATAACCACGTTCCTAGCTGGCCATGTTCTGGATCTCACTAAGAACAGGTTCTTGGAACACAAATGCCTTCTTGTCATTTTTTTCAAATTGCATGGTAGGGGCTGGCGGACTGTGGCCCTCTGCTTGTTCTCTAAATAAAGCTTTCTTGCAACACAGCTGTACTGGTTTGTTTGTGCATTGTCTGTGGCTGCTTCCTGCTTCTGCGGGGGAGAGGCTGCAATCCTAGGGCAGTTGAGAGGACTAACAAGCCTTCTCAGTAGGAGTCTGTCCCAGGAGTCGATGATTTTAGGTTGAATGCACTCAAGGTTGTCCTCAACTACGCAGTGAGTTAGAGACCAGCCTAGACTGCAAGAGCCCCTGTTTATAACAAAAACAAACAAACAACAAAACCAAAAAAGTAGCCTCTACTGTGGCTTATCTGCTTGTCTTCTTCTTACCATCTCCATGACCAAAGCAAGTTGGGGAGGGAAGAAAGGATTCGTCCATACTACTGCTCATCATCATAGGAAGTCAGGGCAGGGACTCACACAGGGCAGGGACTGGGAGGAGCTGATGCAGAGGCCATGGAGGTGCTGCGGGCTGGCCTGCTGTCAACATTCTTATCTTCTAAGCTTCCACAGAGCAGCCTACTAAGCTCTCAACACTCAAAGGCCTTTCTAGCCTAGAGTTCCAAGGTCCTTTCACAATCTTACCCGAAACACATGGCTAGGTCTGTCACAGCAACACCCAACTCCAGGTGCCAATTTTCCAACCATGCTCTTTCCAAGATCCTTGCTTCACTGGCATTGGAGCCTACTTCTTTAGGATTCTGGCATACAGTGAAGGCCAGCATCATGGACTGAACAACTACTGGATCCTTTGGTCACTGGTAGACAGCCATTGTTGGTCAGCGGGACCACAGTCCATTCTAATAATCTTTTCCTCCCCAACTTGCTTTTGGTCATGGTGTTTTACCACAGCAATAGTGACCCTCAGTAGGACACCTCCTCACATTTGTGATGGATGAAGGCACTCAGACATTTGAAGAACACTCTTTTTAAAATTAGAAATTATTTATTTATCTTATGTGTGTGAATGTCGAACCTGCTTGAATTGTCTGTGAGCCATTTTTGTGCAGTGCCTGTGAAGGTCAGAAGAAGGTGTCAGGGCCCCTGAAACTGGAGACAGACATGGTTGTGAGCTGCCATATTAGGCGCTGGGAACTAAACCTGGGTCCTCTGCAGGAGCAGCGAGTGCTCTTAACCACTGAACTACCTTTCCAGTCCCAGGAGAATGACCCTTTACTGTTACTGTCAGGGAAACTGTGTGGGTAAAGACTGAATTCAGTAACCATGTCTGGAACACAAGAGGTGCTAAACAATTGTTGCAAGAAGCTGTGAGTGAGAATTCACAAGTACACACTAAGGGCAGTTGTTGTTTTCATTTGGAATGACCAATCAATCCCTAAGCATAACTTCTTACAAAGGGAATGTCTGGGTCAATACTATACATGGATCATCCTGTGACAGATGCCTGACTAGACTTTCAAGAACACCAGATAATTGACTCCTACCAACAGGGAGTTTCCCCTGATCCTCGCCAACACTGAATATTTATCATAATTTTCAACATCGCCGATCTGATAATTGAAAAATATCATTTCGTTGTCACCTTCATGAAGACAAATGAGATGTCAAGTGTGCTGGGAAATTTGCTAGCCACAGGATGCATTTGCCTACAGTCTCTAGCTTCTTTCCTAACTTCCTTTCTTTTCCTTCCTTCCATCTGCCTGCCTGCCTGCCTGTCTGTCTGTCTGTCTGTCTGTCTTCCTTTCTTCTCCCCCTGCTTCTAGACACTAACGCTTCAGTACGTTTTAACATATTATTCTTTTCTCTTTTTTCAAGACAGGGTTTCTCTGTGTATCTCTGGCTGTCCTGGAACTCACTTTGTAGACCAGGCTGGCCTTGAACTCAGAAATCCGCCTGCGTGTCCCTCCAGAGTGCTGGGATTAAAGGTGTGCGCCACCACTGCCCGGCTATTCTTTTCTTTTGGTGTATAAATGTGTGGGCACATACATGCCATGGTGGGAGGTCAGAGGACAACTTCTGGGAGTCGGTTTTATCTTTCCACCACATTCTAGGAATCAAACACAAGTTGCAAAGCTTGTGTCACAAGTGCCTCTACCCCATGAGCCATCCCACTGTTATTTTAAAGTCAGTAACCTTCTTTTCCTTCAGATCCAATGGTCCAGGTCTCAGCTTCCTCCCTCAGACCCAGGGGTCCAGGTCTCGGCCTTCTTTCTTCCTCCACAAGACCTATGCAGAAAGTACTATCATTATTATTATTTAGAGGAGAAAAATCATGGTTCAGGGGCTCGCTGTCTGGAAGCGGAAATGATTGGTACCAAACTATCTGTTTGTCTGTTTGTCCAATTTGTTTATTTTCTTCCTCCCAGATACTATTTCTCTGCATGGACCTGGCTGTCCTAGAGCTCCCACTGAGACCAGGCTGGCCTCAAACTCATGTCTCCGTAATGCTGGGATTGTGTGCACCACCACCACCACCCAGCTACTGTTTTTTGTTTGTTTGTTTGTTTTGTTTTGTTTTTTGTTTTTTTAAAGCCCAACTTCAGTACGCCTTTGGATTGGTTGAGTGTGACAACATTTGATCAGGTAGCTGACACGCCTGTCAACCTCGGCCACGCCCCATCTCCAGAAACTACGTTTCCCAGCATTAAGCGCGTCATGGGCCTGCTTTCCAAAGCCCCGCCCCCATATCTGCCCCCGCCCCCAAGCCCGGTTCTGTTGGCCGTGTCCTTCCACTTCCACGCTACGCCAGCGCACGTGGGTTCCTGGGCAGCGTGTTCGTCCGCGGAGTGGCCTGGAGTGCAGATCTATCCCCTGGCCTGGGATGAACCGCTTTCTGCTGCCGGTGTCCGTAGTGGGCACGGTGATCGGTGGCACCGTGCTGCTCAAGTGAGTCTGCGCGTCTCTGCGCGCTTGTTGGTAGGCCTGCGGCTGGGGAGTGCAGGACAAGGCCAGAGAAGGATCCCTTGTCCTAGGTCCTCGGATAGATTTTCCCAGCTCACCCACTAGTACGGCCTTTTCGGGACGAGCAGGAGGAGGGCGAGTCACCACTCCAAGGTCACCTAGGGAAAAGTGGTGGGGCCTGGATCTTGTGCTCATTTTGTCTCTGGACCACTCTTTACTGTTTCTCCTCTACCGTTTCCTCTCCGCCCGACCTGTTTGCCTCCCCCTTCCCCCTTTCTTCCCTTTCCTCTCCTCCCCCTTCCTTCTTTCCTTCCTTGCGTTTTTTAGACTGGGTCTCACTATGAAGCCTTGGCTGGCCTGGAACTCATTACATAGACCAGACTGGTTTTGAATCCACAGAGATCCACCTGCCTCTGCCTCCTGAGTGCTGGGACCAAGGACGTGTGTGTGTGTGTGTGTGTGTGTGTGTGTTTGTGTGTGTGTCACCGCTAACAGCTTATGTGAGGTGTTTTATTTTCGACTTCGACTTCTTCTTCTTCCTCTTCCTCTTCCTCCTCCTCCTCCTCCTCCTCCTCCTCCTTCTCCTCCTCTTCCTCCCTGCATGTATGCATATGCTATGCTTTCGGAGATTAAAAGAAGATGTTAGATCCGGTGGAACTGGAGTTATTGTGAGTCACCATGTAAGGTGCTGGGAGCTGGTCCTGCGTCCTTTGTAAGAGCAACAGTGCTCTTACTGCGAGACATCGCTCCAGCTTCATGATGTGTGCATATCCACTTCCCATGTTCCCCAGCTCCCTTGGGCCCCTCCTGTGTGGAAGGACACACGCTCCTTCCAACGTCATGCTGTCTATCTACCTGTCTATCCATCTATCTAGACAAGGTAACATGTAGCCTAGGCTGGACTTGAGCTTGCTCTGTAGTTGAGGATGACCTTAAATTCCTGATATTCCTGCCATTGCCACCTGAGTACTGGACTTGCAAATGTGTACCACCACTTCTGGCCACAGTCTTTTGTTTTTGTAAAAATATAAATAAATGATTGTTACCTCTCAGAGATGTCCCAACATATAATCCTTTTCTGAGGCCATGACAAGGACTCCATGTGTTTTGGTGCTTTGGTGATGGATGTGAGCTTACAAGAGTGGTTTGCCCTAGCTCATAAATCCAGGCATGAGGCAGACAGACCTCACTGTGCTGTTTCTCACTGTCAGGGACTATGTCGCTGGTGGGGCTTGTCCCAGCAAGGCCACCATACCTGGGAAGACTGTTATTGTGACAGGAGCCAACACAGGCATCGGGAAACAGACTGCTTTGGAGCTGGCTAAAAGAGGTAAGACCACCACTTGCTCTGGGGTTTTGAAGAGTTATGTGCACACCGTTGTGTATGGCAGCCTTGTTTAAAATCTCTCAAAGGTGGAAGCACTGATTTACAGACAAATAAACTGAATATGGCTGATCTGTACAGTGGAATATTTCTATGCTTTCAAAAAGGAAAGGAATTCAGACACACTCCTGTGTGATAATTCTACGGGATGTTGTGCTAAATGAAAACAGGCAGATACAAAAAAGACGACTGCCTAATTTTGCTAGTTAGGGTAGTCACATTCTTAAAAAATGCCAAAAACAAAAATATTCTTGTTATGTAGTGTGCGTATGTCAGGGTGGAGTGGGGTTTGAGCTTGCCACCATGTGTGCGTGTGTGAGTGAGAGAGAGAGAGAGACTGTGTGTGTGTGTGTGTGTGTGTGTGTAGTTCAAAGGATAACTACAACCGTGGAAGCTGGTTTTCTCTTCCACTATGTAGGTCCTGGCATTGAACCCCGGTCCTCAGACTTAGCTGTAAGTGCCGTGAGCTATTGAACCAATTTGTATATCTTGATGTGTTTGCTCTGTGCGTATGGGGGAGGTGGGTGCACACATGCATAAGCTTGCACATGCTTATGGAGTACAGAGGACAGCCGCTGGTGGCATTTCTCAGAATGACAGCAGCATGTTCCCATATATCCTCCAGATGTTTCCATCTTCCCACACGCCTTTAGAATCTTTTCATGACACTGCCCTTCTCTCCCTCCCCGAATTCCCTAGCTCCAGGAAACCTGTATCTTTTCTCTCTTTGTGGATTTATCTGTCCTGGACATTGTATATAAATGGAAGCATGTATGAATTTTGTGTCTGACTCAGTGAATGTAGAGTTTCAAGGTCCATTCACCATGCCATATGTTTGTGTGTCACTACATTAATGGTATTAATGCTACTGCATGGATAGACTGCAGTTGGTTCATGTATTGATTAGTGGGTGGACATTAGCTAGTGTGTGTGTGTGTGTGTGTATGTATGTATGTTGGGGATTGAACACAGGGACTCTGTTTGCTAAACAAGTGGTCTACCATGGAGCCATGTTCCCAGCTCCTCTTGTGGGGATTGTGGACACTCTACCACTGAGCTGCACCCTCAGTTCTTTACTGGGGGATTCTAGGTAGGTGCTCTACTGCTGAATTACATCCTCAGCTCTGTTTTGACATTTTGAGACAGGTTCTTACCAAGTTGCCCAGGCAGGTCTTGAACTTACTTTGTAGCCTAGACAGGCCTTAACCTTGCAATTCTTTTGCCTCAGCCTCCAGAGTCACTGCCATTTCAGGCCTTCACCACCAAGCCTGGTAATGATTGAGTTTCCATCTCTTGGCTGTTGAATATATGTTACTAAGAACACTTGTGTACAGGTTTAAGGTGGGCGTATGCTTTTATTTCTGTTGGATAGATGTGTAGGCTAGGTGCATTTTCTTTTCTTATGTTCCAGGAGGCAACATCATTCTGGCCTGTCGTGATATGGAGAAGTGTGAGACCGCTGCAAAGGACATTCGCGGAGAGACCTTGAATCCCCGTGTACGCGCCGAGCACCTAGACTTGGCTTCCCTCAAGTCCATCCGAGAGTTTGCAAGGAAGATCATTAAAGGTAGGCAAGAGGACATTGACGTTTCCAGCCAAGGTTTGTAGCTTCAGGCTAGCCTCTGAGGTACCTAAAGCCTGTAAGCTTTGGAGCAGAGGCTGGCACCTGGTTTTCTGTTGTCTTCAGCTGTGCCTGCTTATGAGAGTCCATCACAATCCGGCTGTGGACTGTTGGCACTCCCTCAAAGTAGGAGGGAGCCGTGGTTTGAGTGAGAATGACCTACATCGGCTCATAGGTTTGAATGCTTGGTCGCCAGTTGGTAGAACTGTTTGGGAAGGATTTGGAGGTGTGGCCTTGCTGGAGTGTCATTGATAGTTGGCTTTGAGGTTTCAGGAGCCCAGACCATTCTCAGTTAGCTTAATCTGCCTCGTGTGTATGGGTCAGATAGAAGCTCTCAGCTATTGGTCCAGCCCCATGCCTGTCTGCCTGCTGCCATACTCCCTACTTTGACAGTCATGGACGCTAACACTCTGAAACTGTAAGCCTCCAATAAATTCTTTCGTCTCTAAGTTACCTTGGTTATGGTATCTTATAGCAATAGAAAAGTAACTAAGACAGAAGGGTTAGGGAGGGTCATCGGACCTTCATCAGTGTATCTCGGCATGCCTCCCAGCCATCTGTATATAGTTTTGCTCCAATTGCACATGGCTTATGGTCTGGGGATGGAACTAACTATATATATATATGCCTGGGGATGGTTAGCTCAGAGGGGCTTCATCTATGTGGCCACGAATACAGACCTTCCATGTAGCTTTGGGGTTACCATTTACCCTTGATTTGTAAGTAAGCATTATAACCTCATGGGTTCCCCAGGGTCAGCTTTAATGGGATGGAACTTTGGTTTGCCATTGGGACAATAATTAACAATATTATTATTTTAGCTTAAAGATTTTTTTATTTATGTGTCTGTGTGAGTACCCTCAGATACCAGAAGAGGGTGTTAGATCCTTTGCAGCTGGAATTACAGATGGTGTTGGTGCTGTCTACATGGATGCTGGGAACCGAACTTGGGTCTTATGGAAGAGTATCAAGTACTCTTGACTACTAGGCCCCTTAACTCTCCGGCCCCTGTGGGACATTGTGAGGAGGAAAAGGGAGTAGCCATAGTTTGAGAGTCTGAGCAGCTTAGGCCTGTCAAGTTTATCCTTTCTTAGTGGAGGCTCTTTCCAGAGCTAGTGAGAGGATCTCACTGGACCTGAACTGGCTGTTGCAGCCATGAGGTTTATGGTGAATACTCATTTCCCTGCTGGGAGTCTGGAATCTGGGCACTTAGTCTTTTTGGGTGCCTGGAGTAAAGACCCATAGTCTGGGTGGGTGGTGAGTCATAGCAAACATTTACCCCTCACTCTTCCGGATGCTGGATCCTGCGACTGGTGTGGCCCCACTTCTGGTTCATAGGTAGCATCCAGGACATCAGTGCATGCAGTTCCTGTCCAGAGGTTGCAGGCTGCAGACTGGTTTGAGTTTGAAGTCACAGGAGAGTTGATGTTCAAGCTCGAAGGCCTTTGGGGGGAAGAATTCTCTCTGCCCTGCAGAGGGTCACTTTTGTGGTGGTCAGGGCTTCTGAAGATTGGACGAGGCCCACTCACATTAGGGAGGGCTGGCTGCTTCACAGTTTGTTGATGTAAATATTAATATCATTCAAAACATAATTTGGTAATGTTTGACCAAATATCTGGGCATCCTGTGACCCAGGTATGTGGACATATATAATGTTTCATCCCATCCAATCTTACCATATTTATTATATAATATATAAATATATTATATAAATTTAATGTATATAATATAATATGACATAATATATAATATATAATGCATATATTATATATGTGTGTGTAGTGTGTAAATTTATATGTATATAAATTTATATGTATAAATTATTATATATGTATACGTGCATACATTTGTGTGTGTGCGTTTGTGGGCACACAGGCATTCCATGGCTCACATGTTAAGAGTCAGAGGACAGCCTGCAGGAGTCAGTTCTAATCTACCTTTACCTGGATCCCAAGAATCGAGCACTTAGGTCGTCAGGCTTGGTAACAAAACCTTTTACTCCCTGAGCCTCAAGCTGTACTACTGTGTTTTCTTTGAGATAAAAACAAATGTCACTATGTAGCCCCTCGCATAGATCCTCCTGCCTCTGCCTCTGAAGTGCTGAGCTAGATTGAAGGCGTGGCGTATACTGTTACACCTCCCCTTACCACTTTAAAAAAATTAAAGGATTTAAATTTTTATGTATTTATTTTTTGAGACTGGGTCTTACTGTGTAGCTCTGGCTGGCCTGGAACTGTCTATGTAGATGGGTGGGCCTGGGACTCAGAGATCCACCTGCCCCTGTCTCTTGAGTGCCAGGATTAAAGGCTACACCGCCAGACCTGGCCCTTTGCCCATCTTAACTCATTGTGTTACACAGAATAGCTCCCTGGGTCAGGAGTTCTTCTTCAAAAGGTGTTTGTTGTGTTTTTTTTTTTAATTTTATTTATGTATTATCTAAACTGCCCTCAAACTCAAAATCCTCCTGCTTCAGACTCCTGAGAGCCGAGATTACAAGTGTGCACTACCATGCCAACTAACATAGCTTCTTGTTACTTTTTCTTTCCATGTTAGGAATAGAACCTAGGATCTCGTGAATGCCTTGTTAAAGACTGTGCTGCTAAACCACACCCACAGCCCTTTAATGGTTAATTCTAGGCGGGCACTCTACTAGTAAGCCACACCCTCAGCCTCTCATTGGAGGATTTTAGGCAAATGCTCTACTGCTTCACCGTGCTCCCAGCCCCTGAGGGGGAGACTCTAGGCAATTGCTTTATTCCTGAGCTCCATTCTCAGTTCCATGATATCTTTTTGGGAGTTCATCGCAGAGTAGATCCTGACTGTGCAGGACGATGGATGGACCAAGTGGTGGTGATGTGTTACAGTGATAAAAAACACAGCATCCACAGTGTGATTGGGAGACAGGAGTCAAATGGATCGGGGAGTGAGACACGGTGCCATAGAGAATTCTCAAGGCTAGCAGCTGAATGGGGTTGCGTTTGTTTATTGCAGAATCGCGGCTGAAGTTGGAGGGTGCTGGAGAAGGGCAGGACATGGACTCATCGTTGCTCCCAGGCTCTCTGGTGGTGCTGAGGACAGTGATGAGTCAGAAGGGCCCTTTGTGTCAGGTCACACGGTCAGTCCCTGTGCTGCTGGAGGGCAGTGCCTGGAGCTTTCTTGTGAGTGCCCTTGGATAATCCCAGGGCTTGTCTGGCAAATTCTGTCTTTCTGTCACAATGAGGGATGACACCTTTCAGGTGATGTCAAAACTGTCATGTGTCAGTGTTTTGATTAAGGTCATAGCTCCATCTTGAAGCAACTGTCAGGAAGTGCAAAGTGTGTTCAGCATGCTAGCTTCCTTATTTTAATTGATTTATTAAAATTTATTTATGTGTGGCGGGCATGTCACACATAAATAAATGTGGTGATGCATCTCTTTAAGTTTGGGGCTAGCCTGGTCTTTTTTTTCCCCTTCTCACTCTGGCCTCAAGATTTATTTATTTATTTTTTATGTAAGTCCACTGTAGCTGTCTTCAGACACACCAGAAGAGGGCATCAGATCTCATTATGGATGGTTATGAGACACTACGTGGTTGCTGGGATTTGAACTCAGGATCTCCGGAAGAGCAGTCAGTGCTCTTAACCTCTGAGCCATCTCTCCAGTTTGGCCAGCCTGGTCTTTAGTGTGAGTTCCAGGACACTCAAGGCTACACAGAGAAACCCTGTCTTGAAAAAACAAACAAAAAGAAAAAAGAAAAAAAAAATTTATGTGTATAGGTATTTTTATTACATGCATGTACATGCAGCACATGCATACAGTGCTTGCAGAGGCCAAAAGAGGGCTTCTGGAACTGGAGTTACAGATGGCTGTGAACCACCATGTGGGAGCTGGGAATCGAACTCAGGTCCTCTGCAAGAGCTGCCAGTACTCTTAACCTTTGAGCCTGTCTACATCCATCCATCCATCCATGTATCCGTCAGTGTTTGTATGTATGTATGTATGTATGTATGTATGTATCATCTGTCATCTGTGTATCTGTGTATTTATCTATGTATCTATGTATGTATGTATCTATATATCATGTATGTATGTATGTATCTATCATCTGTCATCTGTGTATCTGTGTATTTATGTACCTATGTATGTATCTATGATCTATCATCTGTGTATTTGTATATCTATCATTTATCTATCATCTATCATCTGTATCTGTATATCTATCATCTATCTATCATGTATGTATGTATCTATCATCTATCATCTGTGTATCTTTATCATCTATGTATCAATCATGTGTGTATTATGTATGTATCTATCATTCATATATGTTTGTATGTATCTATCATCTGTCATCTGTGTATCTGTATCTATCATCTATGTATCTATCATGTATGTATGCATGTATATATGTATTTATCTATCATCCATGTAGCATTGTGGGTGCAGATGTGCACAGCACACATATGGAGATCAGAGTACACTTTGCAGGAGCAGTCGGTCCTCATGTGGGTTGCCCAGATTGGCAGCAGGCTCATTAAGTCACGTCAGTGGCCCTAGCTTCTTGTGTACCCTTCTGTGGCTATTTTAAAGCATTTATAAAGCAAACATGTATGCATTAATTAACTTACCACCTTGACAAAATACCTGACAGAAATATCGTAATGGAAGAGTTTAGTTTGATTCACGGTTTAGGGGATATAGTCTGTCATGGCATGGAAAGGCAGGGCTGATAGATCTGGTCAGAGCACTTTGATTGGAGGTGGCGAGAGTTTTTAGCACAGCTTGTTCATCTGGACAGCGTTGTAGATCTGGAAGCAGAAAGGCCTGACAGGAACCAGAAGCATGTATGACTGTGGTGACAAACCAGTGTGGATTGGAGAGTCAAGCCCCACGTCCGCACAGGCCGCTGTGGCTCTGGGAGGGACTTGACATGCGGAAGTGGCCGTGCATCTTCCCACACAGTTGACCAGGCCTGGGCTATGTGAAGCCGCCAGGACACTGCCTGTGGGTGGGGAGGGGGCCATTCTCTGGGAACGCACTGCAGCTGGCTCTGTGGGTTCTCTAGCCCGGGGCACTGCAGACACCGCTGGGTGCCGCAGACGAGCTAGAAGCAGTGCAGCTGGAGTCCCCGCAGGGACCTGGTTGGCGGCTTCGCCGACTAGCTGCTTCGGCTTGGGAGAATGAGTGCCATCTGGAAGCGCTGAGACGCCTTCGGGAGAGATTAGACGCTGCTCCTTAATCGAAGGCCAGACCCCTTGCTTCCCACGGCTGGTCAAGATGAATAGAGACAGTCCATAGTTCTAAGGCATTGTGGAGAATGGCGTGGATGAGATCGTACCCGAGACTTCCAGGAGGGCGGGCGGAGGTAGAAAAAGTAACTGGGAAGGGGCGTGGCTAAGCCTCTAGGTGTCTCATTAACATGGGGATGGCTTGGGGCTGTGTGGCCACGCCTCTACCTGAGGAGGGGCTTGGTCTGAGAGTTTAAGGATACTTTATCCGCATGTGGGACCTCACATGATGGACCTCACATGACAGACCTCACATGACAGACCTCTTTACAGGGGGTTGTGGAGGTTGTAGCTACTTGACAGAAGCCAAGGGCCTCCCTGGAGCGTTGGCAAAATGCTTTCAGGTGCCTTGTAGGGTAAATCCTACTGGGTCGCCCGTGGTTAAGTCTGTGCTTGACCAGGGGGCCAGGCTGTCTGTCACAGTCTACCGCCCCACATATGACCTTCACACCTGCCTTCAGTGACCCATTTCAGCGAGCAGGGCCACGGTAACAACGATTCTGCAAGCTCCTGAGACAAGGGCACCAGCCAGAAACTAAGTGCTCAGACATATGGGCCTTTAGTGTGTGTGTGTGTGTGTGTGTGTGTGTGTTATATGGGCTTTGGGGCTTTAACTCAGGAAGTCAGGCTTGGCAGCAAGTGCCTTTACCTGCTCACCCGTCTAGCTCCCTTACCCTTTTCAAACTTTTGAGACTGGCTCTCTGAGCTGTGCTGGGAACAAATGGGCTGGAGAAATGGTACAGTGAGCAAAGGTGCTTCCCGACGCCATGTGCAGGCATGTACATGCACACATATACACACACACACATACAAGTTCAAGGCCAGCACAGCTACCTTTGGTGAGTTCTTTTTAAAAAATGTTTAATCATTTTAAATTCTGTCTGTCTATGGGAATGTGAACGTGAGTATTTTGGATCCCTCTTCCCCCTGTAGCTGGGGTTGCAGGAGATTGTGAACTACCTGATGGATGCTGGGAATCAAATTGAACTTGTGTCTTCTGCAAGAGCAGTATGTACTCTCAGCTACCAAGCCATCTCTAGTCCAAGAGAGTTTATTTTTATTTTTTAAAAATAAAACCGCTTATTAGCCTGAGAAACCCCCTATGGTCAGAACTTATTGATGAAGTAGGAAAGTTCTCTTTTGAGTGTGTTTGGTTCTCAGTCTTGCTGGAATGTCCATTTCAAGAAGGCAGTAACCTTGACTCTCCTGTCTACCCTGTATTTCCAGTGTCCAATAATAGGTGCTTAGAAAATACTTGTTGATTGACTAGTAATTACATGGTTCTACCAGGCAGGTACTATTATCCTTTTGTTTGTTTGTTTATTTTGTCTACAGCATTCTGCCTGGATATATGTCTGCAGGCCAGAAGAGGCTCGTTATAGATGGTCTTGAGCCACCCTGTGGTTGCTAGGAATTGAACTCAGGACCTCTGGAAGAGCAGTCAGTGCTCTTAACCGCTGAGCCATCGCTCCAGCCCTGAGAGAAGGTTTTGCGTTATGACTCTGGCTGGCTTTGAACTTGTAATCCTGCCTCAGCTTCCCTGGTAGCCTGCACTACCACCCGTGGCTTGGAGCTTGTGTTCTTCATAGGCTCTATATTCCACCCAGCCACTGAGTGAAGAATAAGACACCCAATTCCCTGTGTCCACTGGCAGTGTCCTGGGTGTGCTATGGAGTCAATGTCTCTGTGTAGAGGGCTATGACTCTTAGGATCTTGGAAGGTGAACTTGTTTGGAGACAGGCTCTTTGTAGAGGTTATCAAGTTGGAGTGAGGTCGTCAGGATGGTCCCTAGGTCAGTATCCCTGGTGTCCTCATTATGGGAAGCTGGGACACAGGGCTGTGCACAGAGGGAAGATGATGGGTGGAGTTGGCCATCTACTAGCCAGGGCCAGGGCCGGATGCTCTCCCAGCTGGACTAGCCCTTGCTAAGGTCCTGATCCTGGATTTTCAGCATCTTGGCCATCCATTTCTGATTTTTTTTGAAGTTTGTTTTTTTTTGGGGGGGTTGGGGGGTAGGGGGTAGGTTTTTCAAGAAAGAGTTTCTCTGTCTATCCTGGAACACACTCTGTAGATCAGGCTGGCCTCAAACTCACCGAGATCTGCTTGCCTCTGCTTCCAGAGTGCTCGGATTAAAGGCATGTGCCACCACTGCCTGGCTAAGATGTATTTATTTTTATTTTATGTGTATGAGTGTTTTGCCTGCGTGTATTTATGTGCACCATGCCTGGTGCACAAGGAGGCTAGACGAAGTAATTGGATCCCTTAGACTGGAGTTACGGAGTTTTCCTGTTTTAGTGACGGTTTCTATTGCTGCAATGAAACACCATGACCTAAAGCAAGTTGGGAAGGAAAGGGTTTATTTGGCTTAAATTTCAACATTACCGTCCATCACTGAAGAAAGCCAGGGCAGTAACTCAAACAGGACAGGGACCTGGAGGTAGGAGGAGCTGATGCAGAGGTCATAGAGGAGTGGTGCTTACTGGCTTGCTTGCTCCTCATGGCTTGTTCAGTCTGCTTTCTTATAGAACCCAAGACCACCAACCCAAGGATGGCACCACCCACAAGGGGCAGGGCCTTCCCCCATCAATCACTAATTAAGAAAATGTCCTACAAGTTTGCCTACAGCCTTATCTTATGGAAGCATTTTCTCAACTGAGGTTTCCACCTTTCCGATGACTCTAGCTTGAGTTGACATAAAACTACCCAGGTCAGCTACCATGTCGGTGCTGGGAACTGAGCCCAGGTACTCTTCAAAATCAGCGAGTGGCTTAGCCGCCGAGCCATCTCTCCAGTCCCAATCTCTGTTGCTTGGCTTGTAGCATTTTGTGATGTCAGCCAGGACAAATGTCGAGGGCCCTCTTTAAGATCAATATGCATGCACTCCTAACTCCAGTTCCTAGTTATGGTTTTTAGAAACAAAGTGTCTAGCCCAGGTTGTCCTTGAACTCCCTACCTGCATAGGAGGATGACCCCAACCTTCTGACCCTCTTACGTCCTCCTGTATGCCTGGTTACAGGTATTTCCACAAGAGTTGTTTCATGTAGGTACTGGGGATGGAAGCCGGAGCCTGGTGCAGGCTACACAAGCAATGCACCAGCTGAGCTGTGTCCCCAGCCCTGAGGACCTCACTTTATCTAGATCATCTCTGTGGCAGTCTTACCTCCAGTTAAGGTTCAGGCTCAGTACGTGGGTGTGGGAGGATGAGGTAGAAGCCGCTCACATCATGGCTGACCAAGTAAGCAAGCAAGCAGAGAGTGGGGCTAGAACTCAGGACACTTTGGTAGTTTCCAAGACCCTCCCCCAGTCACCTACTTCTAGCAGTCAGTGCCCATCATGCTCCTCTTTGGCCTATTGTCACAGGACACCCTCCCTTTGTGCTCTAGCCTGGCTCTTCTCCTCTGTTGCATCAGGGCACATTTCATGATCTTACCTAAGTGGCACTTGATCATCTCTACAAAGATCCACCTCCACAGATGCCAGGTACACAGGAACTCGTGTAGGACACTGTCCTACCTTCAGGCAGGGGTGGAGTCCATCCTGATGTGTCTGTCCTCACCCGTGTCTTCTAGAGGAGGAGCGAATAGACATTCTGGTCAACAATGCAGCCGTGATGCGGTGCCCACACTGGACAACTGAGGATGGCTTTGAGATGCAGTT
This sequence comes from Rhynchomys soricoides, assembly GCA_019843965.1. Lineage (NCBI taxonomy): Eukaryota > Metazoa > Chordata > Mammalia > Rodentia > Muridae > Rhynchomys > Rhynchomys soricoides. The sequence continues at coordinate 1,796,989 of JADRCH010000849.1, read as the reverse complement.
TGGTGTCAACCACTTGGGTGAGGCCTGGGCTGGTTTTATATGAGATGAGAGTGGGTTCTTGATGGGGGATCACCCACACTGGGGGAGGGGGATGTGTGGAATCTTGCTCTGTTCCTTTAAAATGTGTTAAGGTATATGTCTGTCCACAGACTGGGTGACTCTTCATTTTTCCCCTTCTACTACTTGTTTAAAACTAGTTTTGAGGTCATATAAGTGATGGCATTTTCATCACGGGAGTCCTTGTACCTTGGTCTTGGTTGTTCCTCTCCCCCACGGAGCATACCTCCCCTCCCCTCTTCTCTTTCTTCCCCTGGTTAGTCCTCTTTCATAGTTTTATTTTTGTGGCTGTGATAAAACACCCTGGCAGAAAAGCAGCTTATAATCATTTACCTAAGCTCACAGATAGATCTAGAAGGTGAGAGACAACGCTTCATCACAGGTTGCTTATTGCTGGAAAGGCTCTTTCAAAAATAGTGTGATGGTCTGTTGACTTCCTGTGTTTATTGCATTTAAAGTCTTTTCTGCCGTGCTTTGTAAAAATGGAAAATGACTTCATAATATACATGTGATAAATGTTTTTGAATTACCACCTAAAAACAAGCTTGTAATGAAACCAACCATTAAAATTTATATAAACTTACTGTATAATAAAATAAAATATTGTTCCAATTTTTTTTTTTTTTTTTTTTTTAAAAAAGCAGCTTATGAGAGAACAGTTCCAGGTTTCAGTCCGTCACTTGGGGAAGTCAAGGCAGACGTGGCTAGTCACTTCACATCTGCAGTCAAGAGCAGAGAGATGCATGTGTGCATGCTAGGGCTCAGCTAGCTTTCTTCAACGAACAGCAGACTCCCCCTTTCAGAGGAGATCTTCCCACGTCCGTGATCATAATCAAGATACCCGTACAGGCAGGACATAGCCACGTGACCTGTGCAGCTCTACTTTGAGGCTCTGTTTCCAGGCTGCGTTGTACAAGGTTGACAGTGAAAATGACTGTCTTCTCTTGTCTTTCTTTTCTTCTTCCCTCCCTCCTTCTGTCCCTCCCTCTTCCCTCCCTTCCTTTCTTTTTAGATTCATTTTTATTGTGTATGTATGGGTGTGTCTGTGTACCACCTGCATGCCTGGTGCCCTCTCAGGCCAGAATTGGGTATCAGATCTCCCAGGATAGGGTTGTGAGCAGCCATGTGGATGCTAGGAATTGAGCCTGAGTCACTTGGGAGAACAGCCACTGCTCTTAACTGCTGAGCCATCTCTCCAGCCCTGATTTCAGTCTCTTTATGGCCTTTTATTTCTCCGTTGCATGTATCTATCACATTTTCTTTAATTTCCTTTTTCTTCAGCCAGGTGGTGGTACATGCCTTTAATCCCAGCACCAGGGAGACAGAGGCAGGTGGATCGAGACAAATTCCTAGGTCAGCCTGATCTACATAGCAAGTTCCAGACCACCCAAGGCTATGCATAGTGAGTCTCAGTCTCTCTCTTTCTAAAGACTTATTTATTTATTTATTATATATAGAGCATTCTGCCTGCATGTATGCCAGAAGAAGGCATCAGATCCCATTACAGATGGTTGTGAGCCACCATGTGGTTGCTGAGAATTGAACTCAGGACCTCTGGAAGAGTAGCCAGTGCACTTAACCTCTGAGCCAACTCTCCAGTCTGAGTCCCAGTCTCAAAGAACTAAAAAATAAATAAATAAATAAATTTAATTTAACTTCGAGAATTTCATAATACATAAAATAAAGTATGAGCATATCTATCCAGTATTTCTCCCTGACTCCACCCATATATCCCCTGTATCATGCTCTTGTCCCAGGTTCATCTCTTTTGAGACTAGGCTGGCCTTGAACTTGTATCTAAAGATGACTGTGAACATCTGGTCCTCCTTCCTCCACTTTCTAGGTGCTGGGATTGTAGGTATATGACATTTAGCCTGTTTTGTGTTTGTTTGTTTCTCAGGATACAGGGTCTTGGTATCACATTTTCTTTATCTGTTCATCTCTTGATCTTCTAGGCTGGTTCCATTTTCTGACAGTTGGACTCATTGTGTGAGCAGGTGTCCTTATGGTCCCTTGAGTCTCTGTCCAGGAGAGGTGGAACTGGGCCATATGGTAAAGTCCAGTGTAGAAAAGTCTCCAAACTGATTTGCCTAGTGGCTTCACCAGTTTACAACCAACCAGCAGTGAGTAAGGGTTCCTCTTTCCACATGTCCTCGCCAGCACTTGTTGTCATGTATTTTCTTGGTGATGGACTGGGTTGAGATGAAGTCTCAGAATAGTTTCCCTGATAGCTAAAGAGACAGAAAACTTTTTCAAATATTTGTTGGCCATTTGTATTTCTTTAGTTGAGAACTGTCTGTTCAGTTCATTAGCCTATTTATTGATCGGATGATTTTTTCTTCTTTAACTTTTGCATTCTTACCTCATTCTTGCTAATGGAAGGGAAGAAGAAAGGAAGGGAGGCTGTGAAAGGAAAGCTATCATTTCATCACCAGAAGTAGCTATGATAAAAACAAACAAACAAACAAACAAACAAAACCCACCTGGGTGTGGTGGTTTTTATGAGAATGGCCTCATAGGCTTATTTGAATGCTTGGTTTCCAGTTGGTGGAACTGTTTGGGAAGGATTAATAGGTGTGACCTTGTTGGAGGAGGTGTCATTGGGGGGGTGGGCTTTGAGATTTCAAAAGCACATCCCAGGCCTAATCTCTCTCTGTCTATGGATCAGGATGAAAAGCTTTCAGATACTTCTTTGACACCATGCCTGACTACCTGCCACCATGATTACCATAAATTTAACTGTCTAAAACTAGTCAATCCCCCAATTAAATGCTTTTTTTTTTTTAAAAGTTGATTTGGCCGTGGTATGTTCTCTCAGCACTAGAACAGTAGCTGAGACACTGGGCTTGGTGTCATACACCTTGTTGAGAGCTTGCTTGGCAGTTCTAGTGGAAGAGTACAGACACTCATGCACCCTTGATGGAAGGTAGAAGGTAATCTTCTTAAACCACGCGTGCAGCTTCTGGATGTGCGTGGAACCATGAGGGAGGATGGGGTTGCCTGTCTAGCTAGACGGATCAGCTGAGATCAACCCTGGTGATTAATGGGATGACACACGTCAGAGCCAGCTTGCTCTCACATCCTTACTTCCTGCTAGGCCTCGTGACCCAAGGGCTACATGGTGGCAGGAGAGAACCAACTCCTGAAGGATGATGGTCTTATCTCCACATCCGTGCTGTGGTACATGTGCCCACCCCTCCCCAAATAAATTACAATTGAAAAAAAGAAAAAGACAACTGAACCTAAATCTAAAGTTTTTTTCTTTCTCCTCAGAAAACAAAACAACAAAGTGTGTGAGGAAGAGGAAGACTGCTGCTGCAAATGAAAAAAATACAATAGTGGGGCTGGAGAGATAGTTCAGTGGTTAGGAGCACTGGCTGTTCTTGAAAAGGTCCCGGGTTTGGTTCCCAGCACTTGTCATGGCCTCTTACAAATGTATGTAACTCTAGTTGCAGGGGATCCACTGCCCTCTTGTGGTCTCCACAGGCACTGCATGCATGTTTTGCACAGGCACACATGCAGACAAAACACTCATACACATTAAGAAAAGAAATAGAATAATTACCACAGGGAAAAATCTTTTCTTGTTGTCCTTCATCTAGGGCACTTTCTGTTGACAAATTTGCTGTTGGACAAGCTGAAGGCCTCTGTCCCATCACGCATCATCAATCTCTCGTCCCTGGCTCACGTTGCTGGGCACATAGACTTCGACGACTTGAACTGGCAGATGAAAAAGTATGACACCAAGGCAGCCTACTGCCAGAGCAAGTTGGCTGTTGTCCTCTTCACCAAGGAGCTGAGCCGCCAGCTGCAAGGTGTGCAAATGGTGATCTTTTCTGGTCTCCCTCCTTCCTCTCTGTGTCTAGGACAGTTCTATAACCTGAGCTGGTGATGAAGAGGCAAGTAGTAGCTTTAAGCACCGTAGCCGGAAGGATGATACCTGGACCCTCATGTCCCCATCCAGTGCCAGAGCCAGACATCACTAACAAATCATGGTTCTAATGATTGCTCTTTAGTCTCCATCAGCCTGCCTTCATCAGACATGCTGATCTTGCTTTTCTTGGATAGACTTCTAAGCCTCTGGTGCTGAAAGCCTGTGGTTGTGGACTGGGAGTGGTTTTGGTCCATAAGGGACATGTGTGAATGTTTGCAGACATGCGAGATGTTGCTCCCAGTATCTAGTGGGTTGAATTCAGGGTTCCTCCTGGATGGTTCCTCCCCATTCCTTCCAATCCAATGGAAGGAATGTAGTTTCAGGGATAAAAAAGTTTCCCCTGGCTTCTTGCTTCTGAAGAGTTGTCTGTGACCAACAAACAGTGCCAGCCACCCTTGGGGGATAGTCACAGTTGTAGTATTTTAGATCCCACTCCAGTTCTCTGCTTCACACCCTGGGGGGGGGGGTAATGAAGTGCAGAAAGGTGGGTCTATCAGGCCCTTAGGGCTGCTGCGCTCAGGGAAGCCACATGACAGAGCCACCTTGTAAAGGGGAGCCACTCAGAACTGAGGTTTCAAAGCATGGAGGGTAAAAGGGGCTCAAGTGTGGGAGGCAGCATAGGCTGGGGAAGACCCCGAGTGTAGTGGGGCCAGCCTGGTCTTTTTTCATGAGTCTTTGTGTGTGCCTGTTTGCATGTGTGCACGCGCATGTGCACATGCATGTGGAATGTGTGGGTGTAAGTCAGTGGACAGTGTTGGGTGCCATCCACTTTGTCTTTTATTTGAGACAGCATCTCCTTGGCCTGAAGCTCACCTAGCTGGTCAGTGGGTCCCTGGATCTGTCTGTCTCTGCCTCTTCTTCCTCCCTGAGGATGGCAGGCATGCACCACCACTGACAAGGGTTTTGACCTGTATTCTGGGCATCAAACCCAGGACCTCCTGATTGTGGAGCAGGCTCTTTAGCAACTGGACTGTCTTCCCAGCACTCACCACCAGTGTTTCCATTTTTCTCAGGCACTGGTGTGACTGTCAATGCGCTGCACCCTGGCGTGGCCAGGACAGAGCTGGGACGACATACGGGCATGCACAACTCTGCCTTCTCCGGCTTCATGCTTGGTGAGTCCCCTTCCAGCTTGGTGTCCCCTCTCAGAGCCCTTTCCCTGTGCCCTCTCTACTGGGGATCCAAGACTTTCTCTCAGAGCCTGTCACTTTACTTTTTTTGATTCTCTGTCTCTCTGACTGGGCTTCACTATATATTTCTGACTGGCTTGGAACTTGTTATGTAGGTCAGGCTGGCCTTGACCTCACAGAGATCTGTTTTCCTCTGCCCCCTGAGCATTGGGATTAAATAAATGTGCCATCAGGTTTGGCAATTTTGTTTTTCTCAACGTGGCCTTATCTAGACTAGGCTGATCTTGAACTTCTGATCTTCCCATTGTCTAAGTGCTAAGGTTACAGGTGTGTGCCATCACACCTGGCTGCTGGCTTTACCTCTTTCTATTCTCTTCCATGTCTTCCTTGAGTAGAAGATAGGTCATTGTTCTATGTGGTTCTGGCCTCAGAACAACTGAGAATGAGCTAGAGCCCCATTGACAAGTAAGAAAACTGTCTTGGAGAATATATCTTGACTCCTGGAGTCAGGCTGTGCACGGGTTAACCCTGGCTTCACTCAAAACTAAGTGACTCAGGAAAATGCACCTCCTAGTTTTAATAGCTTCTTACTGTGTAGACCAGGCTGGCATGAACTTGTGATTCTCCTGCCTCTGCTGCCAGATGGCTAGGATCACAAATATGCCTCGCCATGCTTGTTGCATTGAGTGTTAGTTTCAGGTCCATGATGGGACAATCCTCCCTGTCACTGCGAAGATGAACTGAGATTGCCCATAAATTGGTCTGAACAGTATCTGGTCAAGAATCTAGTCTGACACACAGCCAAACATTAGGTGGAGAGAGCTTTAACTGGAAAGCTTCGTGGGATCTCTCCTCTTGGAGCTTGGGGAACCCTGGGGAAGAGGGAGAGAAAGAATTGTAAGAGCCAGCAGGATTGAGAACATCAGGAGAACATGGCCCACAGAATCAACTAAGTAGGGTTCATTCACAGAGACTGAAGCAGCCATCACCAAGCCTGCATGGTTCTGTGCTAGGTCCTCTGCGTGTATGTTACGGTTGTGTAGCTCAGGGTTTTGTGGGACCCCTAACAGTGGGAGCTGTCTCTGACTCTTTGTCTGCTCTTGGGACCCTTTTCCTCCTACTGGGTTGCCTCTCCCAGCCCCTGACATGTGGATTTGTGCCTAGTCTTATTGTGTCTTGTTATGCTGTGTTCAGTTGATATCACTGGGAGGCCTGCCCTTTTCTGAAGGGAAACAGAGGAGGAGTAGATCTGGGGGAGAGGAAACTGGGAGGACTGGAGGGAGGAGGAGCCGCGGTTGGGATGTACTGCATGAGAGAAGAGTTAAAAGCATGTAGTCTGAGTCAATAGAGCACTCTTAGCAGGTGTTTATAATGCCTGAGAGTCATTGAATGTGAGAGTACCACAAGATGCATTCAGTAAATTGCGGGCTGGAGATGTAGCTCAGTTGGCAGACTGCTTGGCTATCTTTCATGGAGCTCTGGGTTTGATCTTCAGCACCACATAAAATCAAACACGATGGGATATGCCTCCCAGTACTCTGGAGGTAGAGGCAGGAGGGTAAGAGGTTTAAGTTCATCTTTGGCTGTATAATGAATGAGTTCAGGGCCAACCTGGGCTACACATGCCCCTGTTTGAGAAGAAAGAAGATTATTTCCAGGAAAAATGAATAGAATAGGGGAAAACGTGCTTTTATTTTTCTGGGAACATCCAGGGAGGCTTCCTATAGGAGGCAGCTTTTGGATTCATCCCTCCTTTGGGAGGAATTTGTGGGGTGTTGCCTGGGATGGGACCTTTAGGTAGAGGGAACTGCACAGACAAAGACCTGCAGGTAGGTTCCTTGGGACTTCAGGGCAGCTTCCAGCCTCAGGGGTTTTGGGTTCTCTGAGGGTTGAACAGGGATTTTTTTGACTGTTCTGTGGGTGATTGTAGGGCCCTTCTTCTGGCTGCTGTTCAAGAGTCCCCAGCTGGCGGCCCAGCCCAGCACATATCTGGCTGTGGCAGAGGAACTGGAGAATGTTTCAGGGAAATACTTCGATGGACTCAGAGAGAAGGCTCCATCTCCTGAGGCTGAAGACAAGGAAGTAGCCCGGAGGCTTTGGACTGAAAGTGCCCATTTGGTGGGCTTGGACATGGCTCATGGGTCCCCTGGGAGAGGGCATTCCATCCCCAGATAACCTTCAGAGATCCAGATGGAGCTGCATTACCAAGGCTGCTGCTGGCCATGCCCTCATCATCCTCTAGGGGCAGTGTTGCCCTGTTGGACTCTCAAGACTATGGCTGCTGGCTGCCATGCCCTCATCATCCTCTAGGTGGCAATATTGGTCCTAGCATTTATTGTTAGCTGGCTACATTGAGTTGGACCACAGGTAAGCATTGACTCAGGGGGTGGCAGGTACACATATGTACTCTGTTGGTTACTGGGGAGATGGTCCATCTGGTGCCTCCCTTGGGAATCTAAAAGGGGAGGCTGATGGAGGAGTCAGCCACTCTTGTTATGGGCAGTGTCCAAAGACTGGACACCAGAGCTGCTGTGGTGGACTGATTGCTCTACTGTGAAAGGGCAGGTGATCAGACAAATATGGCTATAGATCTTCGTGGGCCCTTGTACACTTCTGCCTCCTCTCTGACTTGGCTGCTGTTCTAGTTTGCTTTCTGTTGCTGTGATAAACACCATGACCAAGATCAACTTGGGGAAGAAAAGGGCTAATTTAACTTACAGGTTATAGTTTATCATGGAGGAAGGAAGCCAGGGCAGGACTCAGGACGACAACTTGAAGCACATAGCAATGGAGGTGTGCTCATAGGCACACCTCAGATACCTTTCTTTTATTAGTAGTATTATTTTTACAGAGAGGGTTTTACTTTGTAACCCTGGCCTTCCTGGAACTATGTAGTCCAAGCTGGCCTTGAACTCACAGAGATCAAAGGCATGCATTACTATTATACCTGGCCCATGTACCAGTGCAGGCCAACCTGCCCAGGGTCGGCACCATCTGCAGTGGGCTTCTACCTCCCTCATCAACTAGCAATCAAGAAAATGCTCCACAGACAATTCCCCGGGGCAGTCTGCTCTACACAGTTCTTCAGGTGAGGGTCTGTTTGTCTTCTAGCTATGTCAGGTTGACAACCAAATGAACCAGACAGCTCTTGATTGCAAACTGCAAAGGGTCACGGCTGCCTCAGGGGTGGTGAGGGCCTGAAGCTCTTGCCCAACTCAGAAAGGACAGCTGTGGACACCTTGTGTACTGGACAGTGGCTGGGGGCTGTGATCCAGTGGAAACCCTGGCAGCTGTGGACACCTTGTGTACTGGACAGTGGC
>JADRCH010000849.1:1775404-1788538 GCA_019843965.1 Rhynchomys soricoides | reverse complement strand
AACCCTGGCAGCTGTGGACACCTTGTGTACTGGACAGTGGCTGGGGGGCTGTGATCCAGTGGAAACCCTGGCACAGACCCTGCTTTTGTTAGCCCTGGACTGCTCAGGACAGGATGGAGTGAAAAGCTGCTAGCTGCTGCCTCAGCAAACCAGTGTGACCTGGGATCACGGTCTCTCCAATGCCTGTGCAATTTTAACCTTAGACTCTCAAGCTTGTTGTTTGATTATAATAACATGTTAGGGGCTGTGGCACACATCAATAACTCCAGCACTTAAGAGGGAGAGGCAGGAGGGTCAAGAGTTCAAGGTCATCCATTGCCAGCCTGGGCTAATACACGCTCCTGTCAAAACAAAGCAAAACAGTGAAATCTCCAAACAGCTGATTCGTAGGTTTAAAATAAAAATGTTTATTTAGTGTGTGAGTGTGTGTACGTACATGTGTACTACATGTGTGTATGTGTACAGGTGTGTGCACATGCCCTTGTATGTATATTTCATGATGGAGATCAGAGGGCAACCCGTGGGAATCTGTTCTCTCCTCGTGAGTCATGAGCATCCATCTGTCGGGCTTAGTGGCAAGGGCCTTCACCAAGTGCCAGCTCTGAGTCATAGGTTTTATTTTGTCCTTTCTGTCTGGAATTTATTCCACATACAACTTGCTGTTTATTCCTCTTAAGAAACTCAAGACACTCAGTTGTTACCAAGACAATGATTTCCCAACAACCCCCATGCATTTCTCATCCGTCCTGTTCTGCTTAAATTGGGCTAGATCAACGATCAGCTTCACTTTTTTCCTCCTTCTTTGTTTTGAGACAGAGTTTCACTCTGCAGTTCAGGCTAAACTTGAACTCTCAGTCTCCTTGTCTGAACCTCTAGGGTCCAGAGATCACAGGTCTGCCACACCCCGTGTTTACAATCAAGTACATGGAAATAAACATTTCTGTCACTAATTTGTCAATGTCCTTTTGTTTGAGGTGTGTACTTCTGCTGGGACATCATTTCTGACAAAAGCAACTTAAGGAAGGAAGGTTTTAGTCTGGCAGGTCCAGGATACAGTGCATCATGGAGGGGAGGGCATGGTGGCAGGAGGCAGGCATTGGGGCAGCTCGGCGTATCTGCAGTCAGGCAGCAGAGAAAGGAATGCTGGTGCTTAGCTCCTCTTCACTTTTGTTTTATTAATTATTATTATTATTATCATCACTATTATTATTATTATTATACATTATATGTCTGCATGCACGTGGAAGCCAAAGGAGACCTCGTGGGAGGCTTGGTGACACGTGTTCTTCCTACTCAGTGAGCCATCTCGCTGGCTCCCTGGTTGACTGTTGTTATTGCTAGTGTGTGGTGGTGGTGGACCAAGGCCACACCATGTCTGTGGCAGTGAGAGAACAGCTTTCATGGAACCAGCTCTTTCCTGCCACCGTGACATGGGTTCTGGGGATTGGACTCAGGTTGTCCAGCTTTTGTGGCAAGTGCCTTTACCTGGTGAGCCACCTGAGCAGCCCCTGGGTTTTGCTTTTTATTCAGTCTTGGGCTCCAGCCTATAGTGTTAGTGCTCCCTACGCTCACTATGTGTCTTCACATTGCAGTTAGCCCAGAAACTCCCTCAGACATGCCTAGACGTTAGTCTCTTAGGTGACACTAGATACTGTCAGGTTGACAATATTAGCCACCACAGGGTGTCTGCCCTGGGAGATGAAGGGGCTAAAAGTGTAAATCCATATGGAGCCCAGACTACCAGGGTGGTTGACCACGGACATGTCATTCATGCTGGGGGATTTGTTTTCTCGAAAATGGATGTGGCTGCTTCTAACCACAGACCCTCACGACCAACATCTACTTCCTTTTCAAAACCAAGAGACATCATGTACCACAAATGCTTCCCTGTCATAATCTCAAGGCCCCAGATGGCTTGAAGACAGCAGTACCCTAAGAGATAGGAATGTACTTGAAAAATCAGTACAGAGGGTTGGAAAGATGGCTCAGTGGTTAAGAGCACTGTCTGCTTTCCCAGAGGTCCTAGCAACCACATGGTGACTCAAACTATCTATACTGGGATCTGATGCCCTCTTCTGGCATGTCGGCATATATGGCAGACAGAGCACACACACACACACACACACACACACACACACACACACACACACACTATATGTGTATATATATAATTTGTGGGTAAGTAATTAGGCCAACTAGAGAATTGGGGCATGTGGGGTGTGGCAGTCACATACCTATAACCCTAGCCTTAGGGAAGCTGAGGCAGGAGGATCTTGAATTTGAGTGTAGTTTGGACTACAATAGTGAGATTCTAGCTCAAAAACTGGAAATCAAATCACAATGAATAAAGACAAAACCCCAAAACAGGCCAAAGGAACAGCCACAAATGTTGCTTTGCATAGTGGCTCAGCACAGAAAGGAATTGAACTTGGAGCTGAGGAATTGTGTCAGTCCTGTTGCCTTTGGTGACCAGTGACAAAATGTTCATAGGATACAAACTCGGCTGATATATACTCATTTTTTTTTTTTTTTTGAGATAGATTCTTGTAGCCGAGGCTAGCCTTAAACTCAGTTGCAGAGGATAACCTTCAGCTATGGCTTCTCCTGCCTCTACTTCCCAAGTGGTGGGATTACAGGTCTCCAAACAATGTTGGGCTGACACAGATTGGATTTGTAACCATACAGCCTCATCAGTTGTAAAACATCCAAGTACAGTGGAAACTGGTGGGTAAATAGCTGCTTTCCTGTACCCAGTGTCTTCCTCCAATGGGTCCTCTCTCACGTCTCCTTGGGCATAATCCAGCAACTGAAGGGTTAACTCCCAACAGCACCAGGTAAGCTGATCTAGTCCTTGGGTCATCAGCACCTTTGACAGGTCAGGGCCTACCCCAGGGACAGCAGAATGTTGAAAATTACTCTAGGCTTAAGTAGTAAGGGACATTAATTAAGGCAGCTAGGTTCAGCAGTAAGGCACGTGCTGGATCTGTGATGTCTTCAAGAATCTTCCTATCTGTTTATTCATTAGCAGGGTCATTTCATCCCAGGTGGGCCTCTGTGGCCAATTGGATGGTGGCCCCTGAATAGTATGACCATTCTGGTGCCTGGGGACTGAAGAGATGGCTCAGCAGTTAAGAGCACTGACTGTTCTAGAGGACCTGGGTTCAATTCCCAGCACCCACATGGTAACTCACAACTGTAATGTCTGTTCCATGGGATCTGACATGTTCATGCAAACATAGGTGCAGTCAAACCCACCAATGTACAGAAAATAAAAATAAAAGAAAATTCTGATGCCTGTGAACAATGTGATCTAGTAGGAAAGGGTGTTGAGATCAGTCTCCTTAAGTTATGTGGGCATCAAGACACATGCCTATAACCTTTGGGAGGCCGAGACAGGATTGGCATGAGTTCAAGCCCACCTAGACTGCACAGTAAGACTCTCTAACAGAACCACATTGTGCTTTTGAGGTGTATGTAGCCAGAATACTGGGGCTTGTGCAAATGCCAGTGAGCAGAGACAGGAATCTCCATCTTTTTTTGGCTCTCCCCATCTACCTCTCCTCCCTTCACCCCCCTTTCTTCCCCCTCCCCTTCTTCACTTCTCCCCCTCTCATCCCCTTCTCTTTCTCTTCCCCTCTCTGGTTTTGTTCAGGGATTAAAGATGAACCATAAAGTGCTGGGCACCCTGGATTTTCAAAAGCATGTCAGAACTCGGAGGAGTCGCATGCATGCAACACTGTCCATTGTGTGGCTCCCGTCTAAGTCTTGGAGGCTTTGGGGATTTTTCTGTTCTTGTGTTGGAGTGACATAACTTTAATTTTTCAAGCCTTATTTTTTTTTTTTTAAGATTTATTTATTTATTTTATGTGAATACATTGCTGTCTTCAGACACACCAGAAGAGGGCGTCAGATCCCATTACAGATGGTTGTGAGCCACCATGTGGTTGCTGGGAATTGAACTCAGGACCTCTGGAAGGGCAGTCAGTGCTCTTAACCACTGAGCCATCTCTCCAGCCCCTCAAACCTTATTTTTAATGATGGTTTTTAAACACTTTAACCTCCCCTTTAGCCCACCACCACCACCAGAGGTAGTGGGAAAGAAAGGATCAGGGGTGGGGTGGGGTGCGAAAGTGGACCTGTTTAGAAAGGTTCCCTGGAGCAACTCCTATCTGTGTTATCTGGAAGTTGGCAGTTCACAGATCAGCAGCGGGCAGCTCGATCCACTTGCAAACACTTCATGGATACACCAGCAGTCCAGTTCAATAGTCAGGATAGCAAACACGCTACCTAGTAGAGCAGGCCTCAGCCTTGGCATGGGTCAGCATAAGAGACCAGCAGGAACAGCAGAAGTTCTCAGCTGTGCCTCTCTCAGAGAAGCAAAGATCAGTGAAGACTCGAGACCCAAGTTAGCTGTGACATCAAGCCAAGCTCTCTCCGTCACTCCATCAAATCTTCTTTGTACCCTCCAACCATCACATGTCCTTCACATGCCTTACCTCAGCGCGGGTCTAGCCTCAGCACGTGCATCCAATCAGCCTGAGTCCGTGGAGTCTTGACAAATGGAGCTCAACTATGCAACGTAAGATGGACCAATACATGAGTGTTGTTACCATAGAATCTTCCATCCCGTGTCCCTTCACGTGCTTGCTCTAGCAGAACATCCTGTCTCCTGTGTCTGCTTCAGCCAAACATTCCTTCACCAGTCTGCCTTAGCCTTTCACCTGTGTCCACTTCAGGAAAACGCTCCTTCACGAGTTGCCCCAGCAAAACGCCATCCAACACAACTGACTTTCCAAAGAACACTTACGTTTACACTTCGTGGTGGTTTGAAAGCAATGGCCCCCATAGACTCGTAAGGAATGGCATTATTAGAGGCATGGCCTTGTTGGAGTAGGTGTGGCCTTGGAGTAGGTGTGACATTGTTGGAAGAAGTCGCTGGGGATGGGATTTGAGGTCTCAGATGCTCAAACCAGGCCGGGTGTCTCATCCCCTTCCTGCTTACTGTCAGTCTGGATATAGAACTCTCAGCTCCCTCTCCAGCACCATGTTTGCCTGTGTGTTGCCATGCTTCCAACCATGACAATAGCGGACTAAACCTCTGAACTGTAAGCCAGCTCCAGTTAAATGTTTCCTTTTGAGAGTTGGAGTAGTCATGGTGTCTCTTCACAGCAATAGAAGCCCTAACTAAGATATGTGGTTTGCATATGCCTTGAGCGTGTTCCCAGGGGTTGGACTGGGGAAAACTTGGTCCTCAGTGTGGTAACGTGAAGACAATGGGAATGGAGCCCATAGATTATTGGAAGTGCTGCTGCCCTCTGAGGGACTTGGAGTTCTTCTGGGTCTCTAGTAATTTCTTTGTCTCAGGCTTCCTGTTTTGTTTTGTTTGTTTTCTTTTTCTATTTCTTGAGATGGTCTTACTCCATAGTACATGCTAGCTTGGGACTCGGGATGTATTTTTTTTTTTTTTTGGTTAGTGATGGGGACTGAACCCAGGAATTCATGCATTCTGTGTCTTACCACATGACATCTCCCTCTTGCATACACTTTCATCATGATGTCATCATCCCAGGTCCTCACAAGAGACTGAATTGCTGGAGCTGCCTGAGTTTGAACTTCAAGTTTTCAAAAGTGTGAACCAAATAAGTTATCTAGCCTCACGTGTTTCATTACAGTAACAGAAAGTGGATGAATACAGCCACTGAGGTAATACTCTGTTATTCACATCAAATGCTATCAGGTGAAGCTGAAGCTGAGATATCACAGATCTTCTGCCTTCACATGAAGGCAGCCATGTGGCCGGCAACCTGGAACCCAAGTGCACACTTGGACCTGTGTGTCCTGGTTCAGTGTAATACACCTCCTAAGCATCTGAGGCATGATGAATTTGCCTCTAAATCTTAATCCAGGAATGGCTTGTGACAGTCTTCCTGGGGAGATGTGAACAAATGTATACTTATCCCAGATAGGCAATGGATGACAGACTGCAAAGGTGAAGGGATGGGAAGATGAGTGGGATTGGGTGCATGATGTGAAATTCACAAAGAATAAATACAAAGTTAAAAGAATAAGGAGGTTTTTTGGGTTTATGATTCCAGAGAGTTAGGACCCCATCGTGGAGAAGTGGCTTAGCAGCAGGCAGGATGCTGGAACGTCAAGCTGAGAGTTTGAATCTTAAACCAGAAGCACAAGGCAGAAAGAACTAAATGGGAATGGCACAAGGCTTTTAGACCTCCGAGCCTAACTCAATGACTCATTTCCTCCCGAGAGACCACACCCTCAAATTGGTCCCACACAGCATGACCAACTAGGGCATAGACATTCGAGTGTCTGAGACTTTGAGGGACCGGTTCTCTTTCAAACCTCCACAGGGAGTCAGGTGTTTTGTAGCTTATCTTTAATTTAGCACTTAGAAAGCAGAGGCATAAGGATCAGAAGTTTAAGGTCAACCTCTGCTATGCAAATGAGTTTGAGGCCAGCCTGTACTATAGGAGCAGAAGTGACTCAAAGACAGTGCCATCATCAAAAGCCCACCCCATCATGAGTGACAGCTCATGAAAGCTTGAACCCTGGAGCTCAGGCAGGTAGACAGTTTGGAGATTGTCTGTCTTAGGATTTCTGTTGTCATTAAGAGACACCATGACCACGGCAACTCTTATAAGGAAAACATTTAATTGGAGCTAGCTTACAGTTTTAGAGGCTTAGTCCATTACAGTCATAGCAGGACATGGCTGTGTGCAGGCAGACATGGTATTAGAGGAGCCAAGAGTTTTACACCTTGATCCGCAGGCAACAGAAGGAGAATGTGTGCCATACTGGGTGTAGCTTGAGTATAGGTGACCTCAAAGCCTGACCTACACTGACACACTTCAACAGGTCCACACCTACTCCAACAGGACCACATCTCCTAATGGTCCCACTCCTTATGGGCCAAGCATTCAAACACTTGAGTCTATGGGGACTCTGCCTATTCAAACTACCACATTGTTTCTTCTAAGTAGCTCAGTTGAACTGAGCCGCTGTTTGGCTGGTCTAAGAGGGTCTCTCAGTTCTTACTGCTTATATATGCTTGGGGAGGGAGTCTAGTGAATTTAGTCTGTTTCAGGGATTTCCTACAGACTTTGTGTAGTTTACTTCCTGAGTTTAATGAGCTTACCTGCAGTATGGAATGTTTCATACTTTTTTGAACATCCTGTGTCTTAAGCTTCCTTTCCAGAGGAAACTGCCACACAGTAGGGCTATGGTGTCTCCTTGAGGCAATATGGAGGTAGTGCATCCTTGAGGCAGGCAAACCTTGGGGGGAAGTTTAGTTACCTAGGACTCAATTAGGTTTGGGTTTTACACACCTTCTTTTCTAAGTACACTTGGCATCCTTGCTTCTTTACCTGCACGCCCACTCAGCATTTGTGTGTGCTCTGAAGTTCAAACCCTAGCCCTGACACTTGTCTGACAAGTGCTTTAACCATTGAGCCCACCTCCCAAGCTTCCTCCCCCCAATATTCTTTCTGGCTTAGTAGAGCAGATTGTTTTCTGTAATGGAGACTGAACCCTGGGCTTTATGTATGCCAGGAGCATACTCTACCACTGAGATATACACCCAGCCTTTCTCAGAGGTTCTTTGTTTTATTCATTTGGAAACAGTCATATACTACAGGCTGGCTTTGAACTCAGTAGGTAGCCAAGGATGGTTTTGAATTTCCAATCATGCCTTCTACCTCCCGAGTGCAGGTGTGTACCACTATACCCATTTTATGTGATGCTGGAGATGGAACCCAAGACATTGTGCTGGCTAGGGAGGCGCTCGAAAGCAGTGGTTTTCCCAGCCTCTCTCATAGGCTCTCAACTGACGTCTGATGAGATTTTCACTTTTCTTCTTTGATCGAAGAGTAGAAGTCATTTCCACAATGCAGAGTAGTGAGGGTGGGGGAGGGGCCCCAGGGCTGCACTCTTTCCTTTTTCTTTTTAGCGTTAGGGTCTAAAATATAAAACAACCCAAGCAGGCACAAGAGTGCAGCAAAACAAGATATTTTTTGAGTTAGGGATCAAAAACTGACCAGTCAGGGAGATGACTTCATGTTCAAATGTTCATTCTAGTAAGTATGTAAGCAGATGACAAAAATGTATTGTACTTCGAAAAACCAAAAAAAAGAAAAAAAGAAAAAAAAAAAGTATTGTATTCAAGCTGCTACTGATTGATGAGGGCCACAGATCAGACTCAGGAGCTGAACTGTAACCCCAGGCCAGAATGCTACAGAGTTCTTAAGCTTCAAGACCACAAACATGTGTGCCAAGCTATACCACCAATCAGAATTTAGGGTTTGGGGACTTCCTTAGGAACATGTCTTTGTGGTACCCTTATCCTGTTCCCACTGGTTGGGTTATTTGACTGTGGCAGAGTGACTTGCCTAGCATTCACATCTCAACCTGCCAACCTGGATGTCAGTTACCCAGGGAGGTCCTGGGAACTTAAAGTTTATTTGATCTCTATTCAAAATGAAAGTGTAATCCAAAATAGCTTCCGTTTGGTTCCTTCTTATACTAGGGATCTAAAAGAAGACCTCATGAAGGATAGGTACTTGGCTTCTGTCCCTTGTTCTGAGGCCCTCCTTAGTGGATTCTAGGTAGGTGCCCAGCCTCTCACTGGGGAATTCTAGGCAGGTGCTCTGCTGCTGAGCTATGCCCCCATCTTCTTACTGGTAGATACTGTAGGTACTCTGTCTACTGTTGGAGCTATGACCCCAGCCCCTCACCTTTGGGTTCTAGGCAGCCACTCCATCACTGAGCTATAATCCCAGCTCTCTTTTTTGCTTTTTATATTGAGACAAGAGCTCACCGAATTACTTTTGATCATTCTGCTTTAGCCTTTCCCATACCTAGGATTATAGGCCTGCATCCCACACCTACTTTAAAGATTTCTGTTTCAATGAGTTTTGGAATGGAGAGTTTTATCTTTAAATCCACTATATTACACTCTACAGTCATGCAGACTGTGTGTAATGGGCTCATACTTGTACTGGCAAAGACTTGTAAATGGCTCAGCTGGAAATTAACCAGAACAAAACCCATGAATTATGTGATCCGTTTCTTGGGTGTCTGGTGAGAAGGACCAATGTGTAGCTGTGGATCTCAGCTGTGGGAGTTAATACCTTCTGTTCTTATTTTTTTTGGGTTGGGGGCTCAAGCATGAGAGTGACAAACAGCTGAGTGCATAATCCTGTATTTTAGAGTAAGGTAGGCAGAGCCGCTGGCCCTCACTGAACCCATTCTGCTTTTGAAAACGGTAGGAAAGTGAGTTTGAGAGTAGGACTCTGCTACTGGGCCACGGAACACCATCAGCAAACTCATCATTGTCAGGCAGTATCAAATAACAGTATCAAATATCAAACAACACAGTGAGGACTTTACCCACCATGTGAGCAGTTAAGCTACCCCCTAGTCATAACAGCCAGCATGTTCCTAGATATTGCCATAGGAACCCTGTGCAGCAAATCATGCCCCTCTCCTGCTAAGGTCAAAAGGAACCTAGTTCTGTTTAAGAACTAGGACTCACTCTACCTAAGAGGAAGTTCCCAGCTGCAGACATTAATGTCGCTCCAACGACAGACAACTTCCTAATGTTGTTATCTTTCATCCGATGAGCCTCCCTGCTGCCTGATGGCCAGCAACTTCCTGATCCAGCTGAACTCATTGCGCAAAGCTCTCCCACTCTCTGTTTTCTCCCGTGAATCCAGCTACAGTTAGTACGCGCCGCAGCCTTTTCTTTGCCTGATGTTTCTGTTGCGTGGATCCTAGTTTCCCCATTCTCCCTGTGGTCACAACTTTAACCCATTCTTCAAAAACTCACCTCACCTAGGAAACCGGTTCTGATGGTCCCAAGCTGCCTGTTCTGTGAGGGCAGAACCTCAGAGCCTGATCCCCTTCTCATGCTCACTGGGGCCCCCTGGAGATCACTTCTGTGGAATTGACTGTTCACTTGTTTTCTATGTTCCTGATGGAATCTTGGAGACTATTTGGTCTTTTGGAGAGACTTATGAAAGCATGGCCATGAGGTCTGGCCAATTGAAGTTAAGAGCAGCCCTGACAGAACATGGCAAATTATAATTCAGGATTACTGATGGGAAAATAGATTATAATAGCTTAGAAAGTAGATATCTGCCCAGCTCTAGTGCTGAACAAGGCTTATTATACATATAAAAGTTGTGTGTCTTTTATTGGGAATTGAAAAATCAAAGGTGGGGTAAAAACCCAGATTGAGATTAAATGGTTTTCACAATACACTCTCATAAAGGGACCATAGCACTTGGTGGGCAGAGAGAATGGGTTTGTCCTTGTAGACACCTTGTAGAGAAAGAAAACAAAAAACAAAACAACCCCCCCCAAAAAAAACAACTAGTGTTACAACAAAGTCATTTAAGAGTGCAGAGATAAGAACTAAAATTTCAAAACTCTTGGAATAAAGGAGCATTCTTCTCTCCCCAAGCCAGGCTGAAGCAAATGAACAAAACCATCCAGGTTTTGTATAAAAATGGAAATAGAAACAATAAAGAAATCACAAAGGGAGACAACCCTGGAGATAGAAACCCTAGGAAAGAGACCAGGAGTCATAGATGCAAGCATCACCAACAGAAGACAAGAGATAGAAGAGAGAATCTCAGGTGCAGAAGACACCATAGAAAACATTGACACAACAGTCACAGAAAATGCAAAAAAGCAAAAAACCTCTAAACCAAAACATTCAGGAAATCCAGGACACAATGAGAAAACCAAACCTAAGGATAATAGGTATAGAAGAGAGTGAAGATTCCCAACTTAAAGGACCAGTAAATATCTTCAACAAAATTATAGAAGAAAACGTCCCTAACTTAAAGAAAGAGATGAACATAAATATACAAGAATCCTACAGAACTCCAAATAGATTGGACCAGAAAAGAAATTTCTCCCATCACATAATAATCAAAACACCAAATACACAAAACAAGGAAAGAATATTAAAAGCAGTAGGGAAAAAGGGCAAGTAACATATAAAGGAAGACCTATCAGAATTACACCAGACTTCTCACCAGAGACTATGAAAGCTAGAAGATCCTGGACAGATCTCATACAGACACTAAGAGAACACAAATGTCAGCCCAGGCTGCTATACACAGCAAAACTCTCAATTACTATTAATGGAGAAAATAAGATACTCCATGACAAAGCCAAATTTACACAATATATTTCCACAAATCCAGCCCTACAAAAGATAATAGATGGAAAACACCAACACAAAGGAGGGAAATTACACCCTAGAAAAAGCAAGAAAGTAATCTTTCAACAAACCCAAAAGAAGATAGCCACACAAACATAATACCACCTCTAACAACAAAAATAACAGGAAGTAACAATCATTTTTCCTTAATATCTCTTAAAATCAATGGACTCAATTTCCCAATAAAAAGCCATAGACTAACAGACTGGATATGTAAACAGGGCCCAGCAATTTGCTGCATCCAGGAAACACACCTCAGTGACAAGGACAGACACTATCTCAGAGTAAAAGGTCAGAAAACAATTTTCTAAGCAAATGATCCCAAGAAACAAGCTGGATTAGCCATTCTAATATTGAATAAAATCAACTTTCAACCAAAAGTTATCAAAAAAGGTAAGGAAGGACACTTCATACTGGTCAAAGGAAAAATCTACCAAGATGAACTCTCAATTCTGAACATCTATGCTCTAAAAATCACAGGCAGTGTAATAATAATATATGTTTAAAATACACAAATATGGCACAGTTCAAGCAAGTGACACATTCAGAAGGACAGATAGGACTCAATGGATTGTTTTCTAAAGCATTCTTAAACAGTGATTATAATTTTATAGAATCTTACCAAAGTCCATTGGTACAATTTTATCTGTTGCTAATACTTTGAATTCTTTTATTTTCTACATCTGTGGTTTAACTATTAAAAAACTTAAATGTCCTGAAAAAAATCTCACACTTCATTCTTTACAGAAATAGTCACTACAGAACTAGAAATATTTAAGGGGTAACTTCAGCAAGTGTTATAGGTATCTGATGAGTCTCAGTGTCATGGCCTTGGGAAACGCAAAGGAATGTTGCTCTTTGCTCAAAGTGAAGCTAACATATCTTCAAGGGAGAACACTGGAGGTATTTGAATTTTATGTCCACATTAGGGAGGTGAGTCCTATATATTTTAGAAGACGAATATTTATTTTCTCTGAGTTTAGTCAGAGTTGTCCACTTATTTCTAGTTGAGTGTGACAGTAGTAAGGTTTTCAAAGTCTACTGAAAACAAGTAACATCAAATGTGTGATTTATGAGATTAGGTTGTGTGCTATTTTGACTGAAGTCAATTTTGTCATTTCAAAGGAGAAAAAAATGAATGGCCTATAAAACTGTAAGAGTTGATCTGTCAGAAATAATTTCCAATTGCATAATGTTTTTACAAAGTGATTTAATTTATTTTAATCATATTTATGTGAAAGTATAAATAATGATATATTGGTTTTTAAAGTATAACATTTTAATTATTATAGAAATTTCTACAAGTAATTTCATAATTTATTAATTCTGTGTTTAATTTTGACATGTTTCTCATAATTCACCATTGTACATACTACTGTGATAGATATCCTACAGTACATACATATTTTTGTCAACATAAATTCCTAGAAATAAGTTTACTAGATAAAATTTTATGCACAATTTATACTTTGCTACTTGTTGGTAAACTGTTCATTAGAAGTTCTGTATTGGGTTGTACTGCTATATGGAACATTTCTCTAAAATTTTCTAACAATTAAATTTTATTATTAAAAAAGGGAAAAAAAGTAGAAAAAAGACTAGATAAAAATGGAGAGCTGGAGAGATTAGGACAAAGATAGAAGAAAGTAATAGGGATGAATTCACAGAACTCAAGAAAAGAACACAACAATGCCAGCATTCTTGATAGAGGGAACTTATTTCTTTATATCTTAGAACTTCTAGTCACTTGGGACATCTTGGATTTTAAGAGACAGGACATATTTCAAGTATGGGGAACAAAAGAGGCAGAGACACGGAAATTCAACCTGGGAATTAGGGAAGTCATCAGGTGTGCATGGGTTAGAGATGCTGAGATAGTCATGAGGAAG
>JADRCH010000849.1:1728729-1767480 GCA_019843965.1 Rhynchomys soricoides | reverse complement strand
GGTGGAACTGGATATGCAAGGATGGTGAGGAACAGCCTGGTGTGAGTAGCCTGTGCTGCCACCTGAGGTTATGCTGAAGTCCTGGCCATGCTGACACTGAGGGCCATGTTGATGTCTGAGGGCTGATCAGATCTGGCCCACCTGTCGCCTGGGTAGCTCAGGAGAGTTGAGTCTGTGCCTCCCTGGTTGCAATACTCTAGAGAAAAGGTTCCATCTGGGTTCTGGTGGTAGGTAAGCCTGCTTTGAAGGTTTTAGCAAAAGAGACTTGTTACTGCCCCTTGACAGTTGTGCAATGGCATGCTCTCTGAAGAGATACCTCTTTCCTGCCCGTTCCCTTCTGTAGCAGGCAGGAGAGTTGGCACCATTCCCTGCTGTCCATTTAGCTGTATGGGTATGGAAGAGATGGTCCTACATCTTGATGCCTGTGGCAACCTGGAGACTTGGCAGCCCCCTTTGCCTTGGCAGCATGGGAGAATGGGCCCCTCCCTTGGCCAGCTACTGTACTTGGGAGAGTGGGCCCCACATTTCACCAGGACAGCACAGTAGAGCTGCCCATGGTGGTAAGATGGTCCCAAGGGTGTGAACAAAGGAGCATTGGCCCTGTCCCTCATCAGTAATGAAGTAATCAGTAATGGGTGCCTAAGAGATTCCCCATCCCTTGCCTCTTTCTTCCTGACTCAGGCAGGATAGCTGGCCCCACCCAACACTGGGAATTGCACTTGGGAGAGTGGGTCCCACACTTTGTACCTGAGCAGCACTGGAGAGTTGGCCCTGGTGGCAGGTGAGCTGGCCCTGAGTGCTTAGGTTCAGGAGAGCCAGTTCTGTACTTTCACTGATACTGCAGACGTGAAATCTGGCCCTGCCCCTGGCCTGGGCAAAGTGGGAGAACTGGCCCTGGTGGTATTGGTGCAGGAGAGCTGGTAGGCAGACCAACTCAGCTACCAGCTGGGCTCAGATTCAGGACTTTGAGTTAGCCCACACCAACATCTACAATACTGGTGAACTTCAGGAATGTGTGAAGGGGCCTGGCCTGCAGAACCTAAGCTCCAGGATCTCCATGACACAGGGAAACAACAGGATAGCCCAGAGGAGTCCAAGGAAGGATCCAGTATTTAGAGTGTGGCAGAAGCCGGAGGCTTTGAACCAGACCAATGGCACAAGGTAATAAACATTTGAAGTAAAGCTGTTTGGAAAAAAGGTATACTGCTTCCACCTGCAAGATTTTTTGTTTTGTTTTCTTTTTGTTTTCCTTGGGGAGAAGACACAAGGGCAGAGGGTGGATATGAAGGGATGGGTAGCTGAGTGGGATTAGGGTGCATGATGTGAAATTCACAAAGAACCAATAAAAAGCATAATTAATATCAGCCAGGGCAATATGTCACCACCAAAGCCCTGGTATCCTACTCTAGTAAACCCTGGATAATTTGGTACAGCTGAAACACAACAAAAGGATCTTAGAACAAGCTTTATTCTGTTGATACAGGCCCTTTCAAAAAGAAGTGAATAAATCCCTTAAAGAATTTGAGAAAAAGACAATAAAATTGGAGGGGAGTAAAGTCTTTTAAAAACAGCCGTGAAAGCTAATAAAAAACAAACGGGTGAAGTAAACAAATAAAAGTTCCAAGTCCTGGAAATGGAAATAGAACCAATAAAGAAAACATAAACTGAGGGAAATCTGGAATTGAAAAATCTAGGTAAGCGAACAGAAACTACAGAGGCAAGCATGACCAACAACACAAGAGACAGAAGGGAGAACCTCAGGTGTTGAAGATACAATAGATACATTGGTCAAAGAAAACCTTAAATCTAAAAGATTCCTGAAACAAAATCTTCAGAAAATCCGGAACACCATGAAAGGGCCCAAAACTAAGAATAATAGCAATGGAAGAAGAGAATGTTCTCAGTTCAAATGCCCAGAAAGTATTTTCAATAAAATCACAGGAGAAAAAATTTCTAACTTAAATAAGGAGATGCCTATAAAGGTACAAGAAGTTTACAGAATACAAAATAGACTGGATCAGAAAAGAAAATCCTCCTGCCACAAAATAATCATAACACTAGCTCTTCAGAACAAAGAAAGAATATTAAAAGCTGCAAGAAACATAAATGCAGGCATATCAGAATTACACCCACTTCTCAACAGAGACTCTAAAAGTTAGAAGGGCCTGGATTGATGTCTTGCAGCTAAGACTCATCAGATGTCAGCCCAGACTACTATACCCAGCAAAGTGTTGAACCATCATTTTGATGTTTTGTGTATGTTTGACCCAGGGAGTGGTACTATTAGGAGGCGTGGCAGTAGGTGTATCACTGTGGGCACTGGCTTAAGACCCTCATACTAGCTTCCTGGAAGTGAGTATTCTGATAGCAGTCTTCAGATAAAGATGTAGAACTCAGCTCTGCCTGCACTGTGCCTGCCTAGATACTGCCCTGCTCCCACCTTGATGATGATGAACTGAACCTCTGAACCTGTAAGCCAGTCCAATTAAATGCTGTCCCTTATAAGACTTGCCTTGGTCATGGTGTCTGTTCACAACAGTAAAACCCTAACTAAGACAACCATAGATGGAGAAAATAAGATATTACATGATAAAGTCAATTTAAAAATACCTATCCACAAATCCAATTCTATAGAAGATACTAGAAAGAAAATGTCAACTTAAGGAGGTTAACTACACCTATGAAAACACAGAAAATAAAAATCTCACATCAGCAAAACCAAAAGAAGAAACACACACACACACACACACACACACACACACACACACACGTGGCCCCCCCCACCAAATTAACAGAAACTGACAGTCATTGGTTATTGACAGCTTTCATTATCAATAAACTCAATTCCCCAATAAAAAGACACAGACCAACAGAATGGATGTGTTGTTGTTATCATCATCATCATCATCATCATCATCATCATCATCATCATCATTTTGGTTTTTCAAGACAGGGTTTCTCTGCACAGCCCTGGCTGTCCTGAAACTCACTCTGTAGACCAGGCTGGCCTCAAACTCAGAAATCCACCTGCCTCTGCCTCCCAAGTGCTGGGATTAAAGGCATGTGCCACCCCTGCCCGGCAGAATAGATGTGAAAATAGGATCCATCCTTCTGCCACATACAAGAAACATGCCTCAATATCAAAGATAAACACTCACTCAGAATAAAGGCTTGGAAAAAGATTTTCCAAGCAAACAGACCCAAGAGGCAAGTTGCTGTAACTATTCTAATAAAATATACTTCCAACCAAGGTTATTCAAAAAAGATGGGCAAGGATACTTCATAGTCATCAAAAAAAAAAAAACCCACCAAGATGACATTTCAATTTTTAACATCTATGCTGCAAACACAAGGACACGTACATTTATAAAAGAAACATTACTAAAGCTTAAATTACACATTGAACCTCACACATTGATATTGGGAGACTTCAATACCTCACTCTCCCCAATGGACAGGTCATCCCGACAAAAACTAAATAGAGAAATAATGGAGCTAGCTGACATGGTAAACCAAAAGGACCTAACAGATATCTATAGAATATTTTACCCAACCCCAAAGGAATATACTTTCTCAAAACCTCATGGATAGAATACTGGGAGAGACATCTTGAATTGGGAGGCATTTTGGGAGGGAGGTAGAAGCAAACATATCCACAGACACTCAGGAAATCTAGAGATTTTTGGGTCACACTTTAAAAACCTGTGCTCCACAACATCAGAAAAATCTAAAAGAAATAGTTAATTTTCTCAATAGATACAACCTACCAAGGTTAAATAAAGATCATACAAACAACTAAAATAGACCTATAACCCAATAGCAGCAGTCACTAAAAGTTTTCCAACTCCTCCCTAGCCCCCAAAAACCCTAGACGTCTTGGGGGCAGAATTCTACCAGACTTTCATAGAAGAGTTAATACCAATATTCCTCAATTTGTTCAACAAACTAGATGGAAAATTGCCAAATTCATTTTGTGAGGCAACAGTTACCCCGATACTCAAACCACACAGAGAATCAACAAGAAAGAGAATTGCAAAGTAATTTCCCTTATGAAAATAGATGCAAAAATTCTCAACAAAACACTCACAAACTGAATCCAAGAACATAATAAAAAGGTCATCCACTATCACCTGTAACGGGTAATCATTCTACAATCTATAGACCCTGAGAGGCTAAGTAAGAAGGAGAGTTTAGGGGTTGTGGTGGAAGAATCTTCTTGGGAGGAAGAAATACAATAGATTTTACAGGTGGACTGGGGGCAGGTGGGGATGGAAGTAGGAGGGATCAGGTTCAGAGTATGGATGAGTAGAATACCAGGAGAGACATCTTGAATTGTGGGACTCCGAGCAGTGGGAGTGGGGGTGTCTCTGACTCTTGCCTATGCTTGGGACACTGTTCCTTCTCCTGGGTTGTCTTGTCCAGCACTGACATGAGGGTTTGTGTCTATCCTTATTCCATTTTTTGGTCATATTACTGGGAGGCCTGCTCTTTTCTGAAGGAAACAGTGGCAGTGGATCTGGGAGAGAGGAGTCATGGTTTGAGAAATGGGAGAGTTGAGGGGAGGCTCTGGTTGAAATGCAGTTTTTGAAATAAGGATAAATAAAAATAAAAGCAACGGCATAAACTTTTACATCAAAACAAAATAAAAACAAAACAAACAAAACAAAATGACCTTCTCCAAAGAAAGAAGAGCATAGACTTTTAGAAGGAACTAGCCTTCAATTCAGACTTTCAGTAAGACTACGCTTAGTCCCTGTGCCCTTACTTTGTATAGTTAAAACCAATTCTTTGTGGTAATACACCACCTGTCCCTTTCAGTCTTTCTGCCCCACTCTTCCATGTTGGCTCCTGAGCCTTGGGAGAAGGGCATGTGATGTAGTTATTTTTATTTTTTGTTTTTGAAATTATGTCGCAACATACTCTGCTTCACGATGACATCTTCTTACACATGTACCATGTACGTTGCTCTCATTTACCTCCATTACTTTCTGTAGTCAATTCTCACTGGTTCTCTTCCTCCTCCAAATGGTCTTCCTTCAGCTTTCATGAGATTGTATATTGAAGACAGTTCCATATAAGTCCATTAAATGTGCATAGAGGGATGTTTGGCCAATTGTTGCTTACACTCCTACAGCAAAGGTATTTGGATATAGTCTGTTTGGTCGTTCTTGGGAAAGTGCTGGAGGATAAATGTCCTACAGATTATGGGGAGATGATAAACTCAGAGCGTCCAATGGACAGATGAATGACTGTTACACCAGTGTACAGTTTTTGGTACAATGTATAGGGTTGGTGGTATGGCTCATTGGTAGAGTACCTGCCTAGAATTCCCCTATGAGGGTTTGGGAGTATTGTTCAGTAGTAGAATATTTGCTTAATATCTCCAATGGGGGCCTGAGGTTTTGGCTCAGTGGTAGAGCACCTGCCTAGAATCTATCCCTGAAGGGTACAGATGTGGCTCAGAGTTAGGGCATTGGTCTAGAATTCATGAGCAAAGTCTGGAAATGTGGATTTGTTTTAGAGTGGAGTGTCTGCTTAATATATGCCAGTGAGATGCTTTGGATATAGCTCAACATTAGCAAACTTGCCTCAAACCTATCAGTAAGGGATGATACTATGGTTCAGGGGTTAAAACATTTGCCTAATACACAAAAGGCTTTGGTTCAATATCTAGCTTTGATTATGTGTGTGTGTGTGTGTGTGTGTGTGTGTGTGTGTATATATATTTACATGCTGCTCCCCTTCCTGGTCCCTCCCTCACTTAATCCCTTCCCCATCCCCCTCCCATTCTCCTCTGAGTGGGTGGGACATCCCTGCCCCGGTATCTCCCTACCCTGGCACATAAAGTCTCTCCATATCCTCTCCCACTGAGGCCAGACAGGGCAGACATGAAGACTGAGCTGCCTGTTTGCTACATATATGCAAGGGGGCCTCATTCTAGCTCGTGTATATTCTTTGGTTGGTGGCTCAGATTCTGAGAGCTCCCAGGGGCCCAGATTTGTTGACTTTGTAGCCAGCCTGTGGAGTTCTCATCTACTTCTGGGCCTTCTGTCCTTCTCATAGCTCTTTCATAAGAGTCCCTGACTTCTGTCTAATGTTTGGCTGTGGGTATCTGCTTGTTTCAGTCTGCTGCTGGGTGGAGCCTCGCAGAGGACAGTTATGTTAGGCTCCTGTCTGTAAGCATAACAGAGTATTGAGGTGGAAATGTAAGGTTTCTTTGGAAAGTTGGTTGGATGGTGTTTTGTTGGCAAACACATGAAGGGATGCTTAGTTGAAGCAGACACAGATGAAAGGGTGTTCTGTTAAAACAACTACATGAAAGGACATGTGAGAAAGGATTTTTTTTGTTAACAACACACATGTATTGGTCCACCTTACATTGTGTCATTGAGCTACATTTGT
Source organism: Rhynchomys soricoides (assembly GCA_019843965.1). Lineage (NCBI taxonomy): Eukaryota > Metazoa > Chordata > Mammalia > Rodentia > Muridae > Rhynchomys > Rhynchomys soricoides. The sequence goes on along the minus strand of JADRCH010000849.1, from coordinate 1,761,078 downwards.
TAGGACTCCATAGAGAAAAACGCACCAAAAACCTTTTGGTGGTGTGTTATTGTTTTTGAGCTTTTGTGAACTTGGGTTGATTGGCAGACTGATGTCAGCTGAGATAGATACACTAGCTGAGACAAGACATGTGGAGAACATGTGATATTTGGAGGGTATAAATAGGACTTGGCATACAGTGACAGGGGCTGAGCTATACTTGTTTATAGAGCTAGCTCTATAATGCTTGTGAGTCTCTTGTCTTCACTGATCTTTGTTTTGCTGAGAGAGGCAAAGCTGGGAATTTCTTTTGGCATTCCTTTTGGTCCTTCTTGTTGACTTGTGTCAAGGCTGAGGCCTGGTGGTCTCTGCTAGGTTGTGCCACTGCTGTTGCTAACCTGACTCTACCAAACTGGACTGTTGGTGTATCTGTAAAGTGTTTGTGAGTGGACTGAGCTGTTGCTGTTAACCTGTGAACTGAGTTGCCAATTTCCAGACAACAAAAAAATCTTGCAAAACAGGTCCACTTCCCCCCATATCCTTTCTTTCCCATTACATCTGATGGGTGGTTGGCTAAAAGGGAGAGTAAAGTGTTAAAGAACCATCATTAAAAATAAGGTTTGAGAGAAAACAGATAAACAGGTAGAAGCCCTTAAAGAGGAAACCCAAAAATCTCTTAAAGAATTACAGGAAAACACAACCAAACAGGCAAAGTAAATGAACAAAACCATCCAGGATCTAAAAATGAAAATAGAAACAATAAAGAAATCACAAAGGGAGACAACCCTGGAGATAGAAACCCTAGGAAAGAGATCAGGAGTCATAGATGCAATCATCACCCACAGAATAAAAGAGATAGAAGAGGGAATATCAGGTGCAGAAGATGCCATAGAAAACATTGACACAACAGTCAAAGAAAATGCAAAATGCAAAAAGCTCCTAACCCAAAACATCCAGGACTCAATGAGAAGAACAAACCTAAGGATAATAGGTATAGAAGAGAGTGAAGATTCCTAACTTAAAGGGCCAGTAAATATCTTCAACAAAACTATAGAAGAAAACTTCCCTAACATAAAGAAGGAGATGAACATAAACATTCAAGAAGCCTACAGAACTCCAAATAGATTGGACCAGAAAAGAAATTCCTCCCATCACATTATAGTCAAAATACCAAATACACAAAACAAGGAAAGAATATTAAAAGCAGTAAGGGAAAAAGGGCAAGTAACATATAAAGGCAGACCTATCAGAATCACACCAGACTTCTCACCAGAGACTATGAAAGCTAGAAGATCCTGGGCAGATCTCATACAGACCCTAAGAGAACATAAATGCCACTCCAGGCTGCTATACCCAGGAAAACTCTCAATTACTATAGATGGTGAAACCAAAATATTTCATGACAAAACAAAATTTACACAATATCTTTCCAGAAATCCAGCACTACAAAGGATAGTAGATGGAAAACACCAACACTAGGAGGGAAACTACATCCTAGAAAAAACAAGAAAGTAATCTTCTTTCAACAAACCCAAAAGAAGATAGCCACACAAACATAATACCACCTCTAACAACAAAATAATAGGAAGTAACAATCATTTTTCCTTAATATCTCTTAACATCAATGGACTCAATTCCCAAATCAAAAGACAGAGACTAACAGACTGGATACATAAACAGGACCCAGCATTTTTCTGCATACAGGAAACATACCTCAGTGACAAAGACAAACACTACCTCAGAGTAAAGGACTGGAAAACAAATTTCCAAGCAAATGGTCCCAAGAAACAAGCTGGACTAACCATTCTAATATCAGATAAAATTGACTTTCAACCAAAAGTCATAAAAAAAAAAAAAGATAAGGAAGGACACTTCATACTCAGCAAAGGAAAAATCTACCAAGAAAAACTCTCAGTTCTGAACATCTATGCTCAAAATGCAAGAGCCCCCTCAGTCATAAAAGAAACTTTACTAAAGCTCAAAGCACACATTGCACCTCAGACAATAATAGTGGGAGACTTCAATACCCCACTCTCATCAATGGACAGACCTTGGAAACACAATCTAAACAGAGACACAGTGAAACTAACAGAAGTTATGGACCAAATGGATTTAACAGATATCTATAGAACATTTCATCCTAAATCAAAAGAATATGCCTTCTTCTCAGCACCTCATGGTACCTTCTCCAAAATTGACCATATAATCGTTCACAAAACAAACCTCAACAGATATAAGAAGATTGAAATAATCCCATGCCTCCTATCAGATCATTATGGATTAAGGATGGTCTTCAATAGCAACAAAAACAACAGAAAGCCGACATACACATGGAAGCTGAACAATGCTCTATTCAATGATAACTTGGTCATGGAAGAAATAAAGAAAGAAATTAAAGACTTTCTAGAATTTAATGAAAATGTAGGTAGAAGATACCCAAACTTATGGAACACAATGAAAGCAGTGTTAAGAGGAAAACTCATAGCTCTGAGTGCCTCCAAAAAGAAACTGGAGAGAGCATACACTAGCAGCTTAATAGCACATCTGAAAACTCTAGAACAAAATGAAGCTAGTACACCCAAGAGGAGTGGAAGGCAGGAAATAATCAAATTCACATCTGAAATAAACCAAGTAGAAACAAAAAAAGAACTAAACAAAGAATCAACAAAACCAGGAGCTGTTTCTTTGAGAAAATCTACAAGATAGATAAACCCTTAGCTAGACTAACCAGGGGGCACAGAGATAGTATCCAAATTAACAAAATCAGAAATGAAAAAGGAGACATAACAACACAAAATGAGGAAAATAAAAAAAAAATCACCAGATCCTACTACAAAAGCCTATATGCAACAAAATTGGAAAATCTGGATGAAATGGATAATTTTCTAGACAGATACCAAACACCAAAGTTAAGTCAGGATCAGATAAACCACCTAAACAGTCCCATCACCCCTAGAGAAATAGAAGCAGTCATTAAAAGTCTCCCAACCAAAAAAACCCCAGGACCAGATGGGTTCAGTGCAGAATTCTATCAGACGTTCAAAGAAGACCTAATACCAATACTCTTCAATCTATTCCACAAAATAGAAAAGGAAGGAACACTACCCAATACATTCTATGAGGCAACAGATACACTGACACCAAAACCTCACAAAGACCCAACAATAAAAGAAAACTTCAGACCAATTTCCTTTATGAATATTGATGCAAAAATATTCAATAAAATTCTTGCAAACCAAATCCAAGAACACATCAAAATGATCATTCACCATGATCAAGTAGGCTTCATCCCAGGGATGCAAGGGTGGTTCAATACCTGGAAATCCATCAATGTAATCCACTACATAAACAAACTGAATAGAAAAAAAAAACCCATACGATCATTTCATTGAAATGCTTGAAAAGCGTTTGGCAAAATTCAACATCCCTTCATGATAAAAGTCTTGGAAAGATCAGGAATTCAAGGAGCATACCTAAACATACTTATGCTTAGGTATAAAGCATATGATGTAAAAGTAATATACAGCAAACCAGTAGCCAACATCAAACTAAATGGAGAGAAACTTGAAGCAATCCCTCTAAAATCAAGGACTAGATAAGGCTGCTCTCTCTCTCCCTATCTATTCAATATAGTACTTGAAGTTCTAGCTAGAGCAATTAGAAAACAAAAGGAGATCAAAGGGATACAAATTGGAAAGGAAGAAATTAAAATATCACTATTTGCAAATGATATGATGGTATACTTACGTGACCCAAAAAACTCCACCAGAGAACTGCTACATCTGAAAAACAACTTCAGCAAAGTGACCATGTATAAAATTAACTCAAACAAATCAGTAGCCTTCGTATACTCAAAGGATAAACAGGCTGAGAAAGAAATTAGGGAAATGACACCCTTCATCATTTTCACAAACAATATAAAGTATCTTGGTGTGATGCTAACCAAACAAATGAAAGATCTATATGACAAGAACTTCAAGTCTCTGAAGAAAGAAATTGAAGAAGACCTCAGAATTGGGAAAGACCTCCTATGATCATGGATTGGCAGGATTAATATAGTTAAAATGGTCATCCTGCCGAAAGCAATCTACAGATTCAATGCAATCCCCATCAAAATCCCAACTCAATTCTTCATAGACTTAGAAAGAGCAATTCTCAAATTCATTTGGAATAAGAATAAAAAAAACCCAGGATATCATAAACTATTCTCAACAATAAAAGAACTTCTCTGGGAATCAGCATCCCTGACCTTAAGCTGTACTACAGAGCAGTAGTGATAAAAACTGCATGGTATTGGTACAGTGACATGGAGATAGATTAATGGAATAGAATTGGAGACCCAGAATTGAACCCACTCACTTATGGTCAGTTGATCTTTGACAAAGGAGCTAAAACCATTCAGTGAAAAACAGACAGCATTTTCAACAAATGGTGCTGGTTCAACTTGAGGTCAACATGTAGAAGAATGCAAATTGATCCATTCCTATCTCCCTGTACAAAGTCCAAGTCCAAGTGGATCAAGGACCTCCACATAAAACCAGATACACTGAATCTAGTAGAAGAGAAAGTGGGGAAAAGTCTCGAACACATGGGCACAGGTGAAAAGTTCCTGAACAGAACACCAGTGGCTTATGTTCTAAGATCAACAATTGACAAATGGAACCTCATGAAATTAGAAAGCTTCTGTAAGGCAAAGGACACTGTCAATAGGACAAAAAGGCAACCAACAGATTGGGAAAAGATCTTTATCTATCCCACATCTGATAGAGGGCTAATATCCAATGTATACAAAGAACTCAAGAAGCTAGACTCCAGAAAACCAAATAGCCCTTCTGAATAATGGGGAACAGAGCTAAACAGAGAATTCTCAACTGAGGAAACTCAAATGGCTGAGAAGCACCTAAAGAGATGTTCAACATACTTATTCATCAAGGAAATGCAAATCAAAACAGCCTTGAGATTCCACCTCACCCCAGTCAAAATGGCTCAGATCAAAAACTCAGGTGACTGCAGATGCTGGTGAGGATGTGGAGAAAGAGGAACACTCCTCCATTGCTGATGGGAATGTAAGTTGATACAATCTCTCTGGAAATCAGTTTGGCAGACCCTCAGAAAAATGAACATACTACTACCTAAGGACCCAGCTATTCCACTCCTGGGCATATACCCAGAAGATGCTCCAAAATGTAATAAAGACACATGTTCCACTATGTTCATAGCAGCCATATTTATAATAGCCAGAAACTGGAAACAACCCAGATGTCCCTCCACAGAGGAATGGATACAGAAAATGTGGTACATTTACACAATGGAATCCTACTCAGCTATTTAAAATAATGACTTCATGAAATTTGCAGGCAAATGGATGGAACTTGAAAATATCATCCTGAGCGAGTTAATGCAGTCACAAAAGAATGAACAAGGTATGTACTCACTGATAAGTGGTTATTAGCCCAAAAGTTCAGAATACACAAGATTCAATTCCCATACCATATGATGCCTAAGAAGAAGGAAGACCAAAATGTGGATGCTTCAGTGTTTCTTAGAAGGGTGAACAAAATACTCACAGGAGGAAATATTGAGACCAAGTGTGTAGCATAGACTGAAGGAAAGGCCATCCAGAGACTGCCCCACCTGGGGATCCATCCCCTATACAGTCACCAAACCTGGACTTTATTGTGGATGCTGGGAAGTGCTTCGTGATGGAAGCCTTATAGGATGTCTCCAGAGAGTCTCAGGCAGAGCCTGACAAATACAGAGGTGGACACTGACAGCCAACCATTGAACTGAGAGTGGGATCCCAGATGGAGGAGTTGGAGAAGGGACTGTAGGAACTGAGAGGGTTTGCAGCCCCATGGAGGAAGCAACAGTGTCAACTGGCCTGACCTCCCGATGCTCCCGGAGACTGGACTACAAACCAAAGAATATACATGGAAGGACCCATGGTGCTGGCCACACATGTGGCAGAGGAGGGCCTTGTTGGACATCAGTGGGAGGAGAGGCCCCGGGCCTGAGGGTGTTCGATGCCCCAATGTAGGAGAATGCTAGGGAGGGAAGATGGGAGTAGGTGCACAACCTCTTAGAGTCAGGAGAGGGGAGATGGGATGGGGGTTTCTGAAGGGGAGACCTGGAAAGGGGAAAATATTTGAAATGTAAATAAAGTACATGTCAAAAAAAGTAAGGTTTGAAAAAAACTGATGTTATAGAGTATCATTAATAATATCAGGGATTGGTGTTTGGCCATGGGATGGGCCAGTTATTGGTTGACCTTTCCTTCAGTCTCTGCTCCATCCTTGCATTTCTTTCATACAGGACAAATTTTGGGTTGAACGTTTTGTGGGTGGCTTGGTGTCCCCATCCTTCCACTTAGAGTCCTGCCTGGCTACAGGAGGTGGCCTCTTCAGGTTCCATGTCCCTACTGTTAGGCATCTTGGCTAAGGGCACACACATTGACTCATGGGAGCCTCCCCTATCCCAGGTCTCAGTGACTTCCTAAAGATTCTCCCCTCCTCCCCAACCCAGGCAGCTGAAGATTTGAATTTATTCCCCTGGTACACTGGGCCTCTCTCCTGTGTCTCCCTGCACCTGATCCCACCTCTCCATTTCCCCCTGTCCTCTCCTACATAGTTCCCTCCCTCTCTCTGCCTCCTATAACAATTTTGGTTCTCCTTCTAAGTGAGATTCAAGCATCCTTGCTTGGGCCTTCCTTCTTGTTTAACTTCTTTGGGTCTGTGGAATGTATCATGGGTATTCTGTACGTTTTGGCTAATATCCACTTATCTGTGAGTACATATCATGCATGTCCTTTTGGGTCTGGTTTACCTCACTCAGAATATTTTCTAGTTCCATTCATTTGCCTGCAAATTTTATACATCCTGTTTTTAATAACTGAATAGTATTACACATGGTGTAAATGAACCACATTTTCTGTATCCATTCTTTGGTTGAGGGACATCTGGGTTGTTTTTAGTTTCTGGTTATTATGAATATGGCTGCTATGAACACAGTTGAGCATACGTCCTTGGGGGATGGTGGAGCATGTTTTAGATATATGCCCAGGAGTCATTTAGCTGAGTCTTCAGGTAGAACTATTTCTGACTTTCTGAGAAACTTCCAGATTGATTTCTAGAGTGGTTGTATAAGTTTGTAGTCCCAGCACCAATAGAGGACTGTTCCTCTTTCTCCTCAACCACACCAGCATGTGCTGTCCTTTGAGTTTTTATCTTACACAAACTCACTGGCTTAAGGCAGAATTTCTGGGTTGTTTTGATTTTCATTTCCCTGATGACTAAGGATCTTGAACATATGTTTAAATACTTCTCAGCCAACTGAGATTCCTCTGTTAAGAATTCTTTGTTTAGTTCTGTGCCCCATTTTTAAATTGGGTTATTTGGTTTGTTGGAGTTTAACTTCTTGATTTCTTTATATATTTTGGATTTTAGCCCTCTGTCAGTTGTAGGATTAGTGAAGATCTTTTCCCAATCTGGAGGCTGCTGTTTCGTTCGATTGACAGTATCCTATGCCTTACAGAAGCTTTTCAGTTTCATGAGATCCCATTTATTAATTGTTGATCTTAGGGCCTGAGTTATTGGTGTTTTGTTCTGGAAATTGTCTTCTGTGCTGATGATTTCAAGGCTCTTTCCCACTTTCTCTTCTTTTAGAGTTAGTGTATCTGGTGTTATGCTGAGATCCTTGATCCACTTTTACTTGAGCTTTTTGCAGGGTGATAAATATGGATCTATTTGCATACTTCTACATGTAGACATCCAATTAGATCAGAATCATTTGTTGAAGATGCTTTTTTTTCATTGAATGGATTTGGCTTCTTTTTCAAAAATCAAGTGTCCATAGGTGTGTGGGTTTATTTCTGAGTCTTTGATTCTATACCATTGATCAACCTGTCTGTTTCTGTACCAATACCGTGCAGTTTTTATCTCTATTGCTCTGTAGTACAGATTGAGGTCAGGGATGGTGATTCCTCCAGAGATTCTTTTATTGTTAAAGATTGTTTTGGTTATCCTGGGCTTTTGTTTTTTCCCATATGAAGTTGAGAATTCTTCTTTCAAGGTCTGTAAAAAAATTATGTTGGAATTTTGATGGGGATTGCACTGAATTTGTAAATTGCTTTTGGTAGGATGGCCATTTTCACAATGTTAATCCTACCTATCTATGAGCTTGGAAGTTCTTTCCATCTTCTGAGGTTTTATTCAATTTCTTTCTTCAGCGACTTGAAGTTCTTGTCATACAGGTCTTCCATTTGCTTGGTTAGAGTTACACCAAGATATTTTATGTTATTTTTGCCTATTGTGACAGGTGTTTTCCTCTGATTTTCTTATCTGCCTGTTTATCATTTGTATTAAGGATGACTACTGTCTATGCAGCCACCTTGCTGACCTTATCAGCTGCAGGAGTTCTCTGGTAGAATTTTATTGTGAGCAAGGCAAAGAGAACATCCAGAGACACCTGGAAGGGTCCAGACTAGAGATAAAAAGAAACAGACAGGACTTGGCCAGGGCTAGGGAAGGGGGACAGCAGAGAATATGAACATAGAAAGAATCAATGGCTGTCTAGGAGAAGGCAAGCCCTGGGAGTTGAGAAGGGCCAGGATGCTAGTGTGGGGTCTTGAAATGCATTAACTGCTACTTTTGAATAGGTATTTTAGGAACCTGGATGCCAGCATGGGCTTTGATATGCAACCAAAGGTATGTGCCAATGGAGAGCCGTAAATCCATTCTGCCAGAGGCAAGGGAGATGACTTCTAGAAGTCTGGAGCTGTTTCACAAATTCTTGGGGAATGCTGACTTTTATCCAACGACCAGAAATCCTTCTATTGTGTAGCTTGAGCTGGGCCAAGGCGTAACTTATTTCCTCACATATGCACTACCCTTTGAAGTGTGGGGAACTGGAACGACTTTTGGACCTGACAGTCTATGAAGTCTGGACTAGCCTTTCCCTAGTAACTGTTAGGGATTTTATGGGAGTCTAGGACAGAGTTTATGCCCCTCCAGGCAGACAGATGGCTGACATACAGCTGGCAAGAAGAGATAAGTGATGGCTTTAAAAGCTGTGTGCAAGTCATCCCACTGAGGATATCCCTGTCTTAATGACTCAATTAGGAAAGCCGAGGCTGGTAGGAGCAGGGAGGAGGGGCGTTCTTCACCCTCAGCGCATCCTGTTCCTGTGTTCCAGGCATCTACAATTTCCCTGCTTGGCCACACAGCTCAGGACTGGGCTTCAGAACCATGGCTCCAACCTCACCTGCTTTCTTCTGCATTGGTGAGTCCTGAGGGTGACCTGGGGAGTGCTTAGAACAGTTCCCATGTACAAAGAAATTAAAAACATCTTGTCAGTGGTAAACTTCAGTGTAAGAATGGAGTCTGTGTGGTTTTGTTTGTTGGAAGGGAAAACAGAGACATGATATGTTTGGTTTAATTGTTTTGATATGCTTTGGCTTGGCCAGGACACTTGAGCATGTGTTCCAGGGCTGGTTACATTCTCCATCCCCCTCTATACCAGGAACACCAAGGCTCTCTCTCTCTCTCTTCTTTTTCTTTTCATTTGGAAACATTATTATTTATTTATGTGTTATGTGTGAAATAAAAAGGAAAGGAACATGACCGCTCCTAGCTATAGTGGAGAAAAAGGTTTACTATAGATCTGTAGGGCAGCATGGCCAGAGGCAGGGACATCTGGGAGACTCCAGAGAGGATGTGACCCTGAGCCATGTGGGGAGAGGGGGAGGAGAAGGTACAGGAAAGAGAAGAAAATCAGGGCAGCAGCCAGGAGGCCCAAAGATATAAAGAGAGAATGGATAGACAAAATGTTCAGCACTCCATTGATTGTTAAAATTCTGAACCTTTGAAGTCTCAGTATAACAGTAGCATAGTGAGAAAAAGAAATCTGAAAATTTATTTATTTATTTATTCAGTTTACATTCAGAATGTACCTCTGTCTCCCAGTCCTCCCTCACAGGCTCCTCCCCCTTCCCCAACCCCCTCCCCTTCACCTCTGAGAAGGAGAGGTCCCTCCTGGGGAACCTACCCACCCTGGCACTGCAGGACTAGATACATCTTCCATTGAAGTCAGACAAGACATGCCAGCTAGGGAAGCAGGATTCACAGGCAGGCAACAGAGTCAGATTAAGCCCCTGCTCCAGTTGTTGGGAGACCCTCAAGAAGACCAAGCTGCACTTCTGCTACATATGTGTGGGGAGCCTAGGTCCAGCTCATGCTTGTTCTTTGATTGGTGGTTCAGTCTCTCACAGTCCCCAAGGGTCTGGGTTAGTTGACTCTGTTGGTCTTCCTGTGCGGTCCCTATCCCTCCCAGGTGCCTCAATCCTTCCCTCAACTCTTCCACCAGGCTTCCTGAGCTCCCTCCAGTGTTTGGTTATAGGTCTCTGCATCTGTTTTAGTAGCTGCTAGGTGTAGCCTCTCAGTGGACAGTTATGCTAGGCTCCTGTCTGCAAGCACAACAGAGTATCACTAATAATGTCAGTGATTGGCTCTTGCCCATGGGGTAGATCTCAAGTTGGGCCAGTCATTGCTGGACCATTTCCTCTGTCTCTGCACCATCTCTGTCTATTCATTTCTTGTAGGCAGGGCAAATTCTGGGTGGAAGGTTCTGTGGGTGGGTTGGCATTCTTATCCCTCCACTGGGAGTCCTGTCTGGCTACTGGAAGTGGCCGCTTCAGGCTCCATATCCCCCACTACCTGAAGATGACTTTTTCAACATCCTATTTACCATGAGACACAGGCAGTTGATTACTAAGAGCGGTCCTTGATAAGCAAGTTCCTTAAAATAAAGGAATAGAAAAAAAGTTACTTTAGAACCTGTTTTTGTGAGTTTGTTTGCTTATTTATTTATTTGTTTTAGAGTCTGGTAGTCAGGTAAACCTTCGACTTTCTCAGCTGGAGGCCCAGAAGCTCTAGGCCCTGACTTATGTTATGAAGAGAACTGAGAAGGCAGAAGAACTAAGATGGCTCCTGAAGCCTTGGGGGAAGAACTGGGTACAGTTCATCAATATTGTCAGAGATCAGAAAAATAAACTAGCTAGAAGTATAATCCATGGTCTAGTTAGACTTATAAACGGTTTATGTATCAATCCAAATGACAGAGACATCCCCATGACCCAAGATGGTGGTCTCCATGGATTCATTGGGGGCAGTGGTCAGTCTTTGTGGGCTGTATAGGGCAACATTTAATCTTTGGCTGTCATACAAAGCAGGACAGGTCTTTGAGAATTTTCCTGTAGAGGAACGTGGGAAAACAGACTTTACTTTGATCAGGCAAAGTGTGGCAATCAACCCCAAAATGTCCATACTTTTGAGCAGAGAGCCCTGACAGCAGACGAGGTGTGGGGCAGTTTTGCCAGTGGTTAACATCACCACAATCCAGGTGGAGTCACTGTGCCCCATATCACTTCTTCATTTTCCTCCTCCTCTTCTTCTCCCTCTTCCTCCTCTTTTGTGTTTTTTTTTTCTTTTACCTTTTTCCCTTATATTGGATATTTTCTTTATTTACATTTCAAACGTTATTCCCTTTTCAGGTCTCCCCTCTGGAAACTCCCTATCCCATCCCCTCTCCCCTGCTTCTATGAGGGTGTTCCCCCACCCCCACCCACTCCTGCCTTTCCACACTGGCATTCCCTGCACTGGGGTATTGAACCCCCTCAGGCCCATAGGTCGCTCCTCCCTCTGATGTCCAACAAGGCTATCCTCTGTCACATACGCTGCCAGAGCCATGGGTCCCTCCACGTGTATGTGATCCAGTCTCTGGGAGTATCCGGAGGTCAGGCCAGTTGACACTGTTGCTCCCCCATGGGGCTGCAAACCCCCTCAGCGCCTTCAGTCCCTTCTCCAACTCCTCCATTTGGGATCCCACGCTCAGTCCAATGCTTGGCTGCGTTGGCTGCAAGCATCTGCCTCTGTATTTGTCAGGTTCTGGTAGAGCCTCTCTGGAGACAGCCATGTCATGCTTCCATCAGCAAGCACATCAGCAAGCACTTCCTGGCATCTACAATGGTGTCTGGGTTTGGCGACTGTATATGGGATGGATCCCCAGGTGAGGTCCTTTTTTGTGTTTTTTTAGAGACAGTGTTTCTCTATCCTGGAATTAGCTCTGTAGACTAGGCTGGCCTGGAACTCACAGAAATCAGCCTGCCTCTGCCTCCTGAGTGCGCCACCACCGCCCAGCCATATATCCTGTCTAGATACCTTAAGGGTTCTAGGAGGGTGTTGTCCTGTCTATTATGAAAGCTTTTTAACATTTTAAATTCCTTATTCAGCAGCTCTCTGAAGAGTTTGAGGACCATTTGTCTATTATTAATTATAGTTTGTCTATTATTAATTATAGTTTGTCTATTATTAATTATAATAAAGTTAAGGCTCTAGGTTTAACTTTGAAAGCATGTACAGGAGGCTAAATAAAGCTTGTCACTAAATGAACAGGTTATAAGTTAGTAGCTTACATATTTTAGAACTTTAACCCTGTTAAGTTTGAGCCTTAAAAATTTGCGTTGAAGATTTAATTGAATTACCTTTACCTTCAAAAGAGAATTATCACCATTTTTGTATGACTTAGTTTATACAAAATAGCTAAGTTTAACAAAGTGAACAAAGACCAAGGAGCTAGACAAATATCACTGTGAATTTGAGTAGACCTTAGGAATTTGCAAATCTTGATTATCAAATGTATCTTATTTATCAAACATATGTTGTTACTTATGTAAATATTATCAAAACTGGTGCTGAGCAGTTAGCAAAGACGTAAGTAGTAAGACATCTTAAATCAGCTTTTGTTTATCTGAGTAGACTTTCATAACCTTGAATTTTATCATCTTACAAAACTCAATATCAATCAAAATATTTTGAAGAGCTGTTGTTGCTTCCTTAGTCTAAAGGGCGATACAGTGATAACCTAAGGGCTCAGCAGGACTGAGAAGGTTTTTAGTTTTGGATATTTTCTTTATTTACATTTCAAATGTTATCCCTTTCCCGGTTTCCCCCCTCCTGGGAACCCCCTATCCCACCCCTTCCCCCTGCTTCTATGAGGGTGTTCCTCCACCCAACTGCTCACTTCCACCTCCCTGCCCTCGAATTCCCCTACACTGGGGCATCTAACGAGCCTTCACAGGACCAAGGACCTCTCCTCCTATTGATGCCTGACAAGGCCATCCTCTGTGACATATGTGGCTGGAGCCATGGGTCCCTCCATGTGTACTCATTAGTTGGTGGTTTAGTCCCTCGGAGCTCTGGGGGGGTCTGGTTGGTTGATATTGTTGTTCTTCCTATGGGTTGCAAACCCCTTCAGCTCCTTCAGTCCTTTCTCTAACTCCTCCCTTGGGGACCCTGTGCTCAGGACTGAGAAGTTTTGTAATTGTTGCTTTATACCAGGTGGTCACCTTAAGATGGTAAAGTCACATGACATTTACCCTTTAACTGTAGTAAAGATGGCTGCCAGTCATGTGGTTGGTATTTAAAATATCTATTTTTTTAAACATGAGTTGAATCCAAGTTATATATACAGTGTATTCTAGACAAGAGTCGAATCATTATATATATATATATATCCTTCAGTAATTTTTTAAAAGATTTATTTATTTTTATTTATATGAGTACACTGCAGTTGTCTTCAGACACACACTAGAAGAGTACATTGGATCCCATTACAGATGGTTGTGAGCCACCAAGAGCAGTCAGTGCTCTTAACCTGACTCATCTCTCCAGCTCAGTAATATGTTTTAAGCCAAATCTTGTAACAGATTTTACATATTCTTAAACCACACCCAATTTATAAATCCTGAGATGAAGACTGTTTACACAATAGTCTTAAAAGATTTTTTGAGAGCAGAGTGCAGAGAAATCATAGACAGAAAAGATTTTTAAGAGTGGGGAGTTATAGAACCTTAGAAATAAGTGATTTGGGAATCATTTGTTTGTGGCAGTTGCTACGATTTGGCAGGATTTGGAAAGCAAGTGCACCAGGTTTTGACCATTGATCTGTCCTGAGACCAAGCTGTAGTAATAAAATCTGAGTCGGTGGTGGTGGTGGGGGAGAGAGAGAGAGAGAGAGAGAGAGAGAGAGAGAGAGAGAGAGAGAGAAACTGGAGTATTGTGTGCGGCGTGGGGGGAGAAGGAGGTCCTGTAAGCTCCAAGGGCGGCTGAGAGCAAAAGCTGCAGGCTGGGGCTAGAGAGTAGCATAGTAGGACTGCACATAGCCTGCAGTTACTGGGAGAAAGTGAGGGAAAGCCCCCTCCCTCCTCCCCCACACCCCCTCTTTGTCTCCTCTCCTTTTCTTACTTCTTTGTGTGTTTCTTTTAAAACGGTACCCCCTTCCTTCTTTCTCCACTTGCTTCTTCTCTCTCTTTTTCTTTCTTTCTTGCCTCTCTTCCTCTTCGTTTCACCTTTATTTGTTCCCATGTGGGTTTGGTAACATTTGGGCTAGTTTACAAATCTAATCTGTCTCCGTGCGCTTTAACAGCAGGATGGAGTAGGTGTTTCTCTTGCCCACTCTTCACCAAACAGGTACCTGTACGGTTGCATCTCTATTTTCTTATTTTATAAGAAGAGCTTTATGGCCCAAAGAGGTAGAGCAGGCAGGGGACTGTTGAGCTATTGGGAATAAGAGGTGTCCTCTGGGTACAAGGTACCTGTCACTCACTCTTTAGCACACTTATGCGATGCTTAGTATGGGTAGACATTATTCTAGGACTCTTCTCCTCTTTGTTTAAAAACAGAACTCATGTGGTGCTCCACCATTTAATGAGGCAGGGTCAGTCATTGCCCTCCTTCTAGGGGTAAATAAACTGAAACCTGGGGAGGTTAAGCACTCTTTCACATAGCAAGGATTCAAATACAAACCGAGGAACTTTTCTCTGCTTTGCTTTTCCAATATGAAAGACCAACTTGGTTGTTTATTCCGGTTACAAAGAAAATTTATATGTGTCATAAAAGACTCATGCATGTGGCTGTTTCACACCCTGCGCTAGCCCACAGATGGGCTTTCCTCCCACACAGGCTGCACTCTTTTTATAAAATTTATTTTGTCTCTGTCTCTACTCTTTAAACACACTTCCCTTCTTCCTTTTGTAGATGGGAGGAGGGACCTGTCTAGTTTTTCATTGTTGTAAAAGGCAAATATATCTATAATGAAAGACGATGTCTTGATTAATGTCTGCATATAGAATAGCAAGCTCAAGCTAATCAATATATACATTGCATAGATGCCAGTTTTTAAAATAATGAGAATATTAAATAATTTCAAGAATAAAATCTTATGTGTTGTTACCTCTCAGCGGTTGAAATACCAGTTACAAAGCTCATACTGGCATCCTGGATCTTCGCAACCTCCCCTACCCTGACCTTCTCTGGCTCATGGACTCCCCTTCCCCCAGCTTCTTACTCCTATATAACCCTGCCATGTCAGCCATGTGTTCTCTCGATGCTCTCCGTCCCTCTATCTCCTGCCCTTCCTCTTGGTCTTCCTCGTTTACTTCCCTCTCCCTCTCCTTTCATGACCCAGTTTAGTCAGCGGCCATGTTTAGTCTCCTACTCTCTCTCCCTGCTCTGGACCCTTCCACATACCTTTGGTTGTACTCTTCCTCATATCTACCATAAAAACATACCCCCAAACCATAAAAAGAAAGATTTTTATTAAACACAAACAAACAAACAAACCAACCAACAACCACCCCCCCCCCCAACTATTGTAGCACACACAAGACCTGACAAGTTCAAGCCAGAGGAAGTACCACCCCTAACCAAGAATGTATTTACAATTGATACCCACTGGCAAAGGGAAAAACCAGTTTTCTCTAATGGAGTGTTACTGGGTATATCACTCATACTGCAGGGCAGGCTCCATGCTTTTGAGTAGTTGGCCAACACAAGATAAACTCCATGTTATTTTGGAGGGACAACTTTTTGTTTTGATTTTTTTTGTCTTTGTTTTGACTTTATGTTGGTTTTTTGTTTGGAAAGAAAAGGAAGAGAGAAAGAACATAAAGTTGAGTGGAAAGGGAAGTGAGGAGGATCTGGGAGGACTTGAGAGAGGGCAAACAGGATCAAAACATATTGTATGAAAAGTTATTTTAATAACAAACAAACAAATTCAAAACTTTATCATAAAAAGTTAACAAAAAACCCAAACCAGCCAGCCCGCCAAACAAACAAACCCCAACACATTTAAATTAACCAGACCCAAAGACTATACAATTTAATGAACTTCTATAAAATCAGAATAGAAGCTGTGGAGCTTCACTGATAAGTTATTTCTCTGCTGGTAATATGATGTGTGTGTGTGTGTGTGTGTGTGTGTGTGTGTGTGTGTGTGTATATATGCAGGTTTATTGGGAAGCTGCTCTCGGGTGGGTGAGTTCACTGAACCTAAGGAAGGAGACCAGGAAGTTGCCATGAGAAGGGAGACAGAGGGAAGTGGGAAGAGGAAAAGAGAAAGACCATATGGAGAGAGACGGGACGGGGAGGGGGAAGAAGAGGATGAGGAAGAGGAGAGAGAACCCAAAATGTCCGTGCTATATACCAAAGAGCCTCTGAGGGAAGGACAGCCCAGCCCTTAGGTTGGAAAGTTCAGTGTTGGGGGAGGGGTAAGCTAGGTAGTGACTGAGGGATGCTGGGAGAACCTAGAAGCCAGGTCTACTTTGGTATGTAAAATATGCACCTCAGACCCCCTGTCCTGAGGTCTGAAACCAAACATTCATTTTGTATTTTACACTTTCACTATCAAATATATTTTTATATTTTTACTGGCCCAACTTGATAGCCAACCCATGGGAGACAGCCAATCCCCAACACTATTCATAATATTATGCTTGCAGACAGGACCCTAGCATATGTGTCTCTTGAGAGGTTTCATCCAGCAGCTGATGGAAACAGATGCAGAGACCCACAGTCAAACATCAAGCAGAATTCGGGGAGTCTTGTGGAAAAGTAGGGGATAGATTGAGGGAGGTGTCTTAGTGTTTCTGTTACTATGTAGACGCACCATGATCATGATAACTCTTAGAAAGGAAAACATTTAATTGGGGCTGTCTTACAGTTTCAGAGGTTTAGTCTATTATCATCATGGCTGAAATTTTGGCAGCATCCAGGCAGACATGGCGTTAGAGGAGATGAGAGTTCTACATCTTGACCAGCAAACAGCAGGAAGCGAGTGTCACACTGTATGTGCCTTGAGCATCTGAGACCTCAAAGGCCAACACTGATGATACACTTTCTTTAACAAGGCCACACTTCCTAATAGCGCCACTCCTCATGGCCCTATGGCAGACATTTTTATTCAAACCGCCACAACACAGCCATTCCCCCCTCAAAAAACCAAACCAACCAAACAAAAGATATGAGGGAATTAGAACTAGAAAAACAACTGACTTTACAACCTCTTTCATGACTTGTGTCCATTATCAGCACCTGGTCCTCTTTCATCCCCTAGTATTCAACCTTCCTTGTATTCTTTTCCATATGTTATATTGTAGCCACATATACATTTATTTATACATATACATGTTACTGACTCAGTTGCACTTGAGGGAGGAGGTGCTATCTTTTCTTTCTGAGACTGTGCACCCTTGGTTTTTTTGAGTTTATGTGCACTCCTTGCATTCTAAGTCATCCACTTTCCTGCAATTTTTTGATTACATTTTTCTTTAGAGCTGGATGATAGTCCATTGTCTATTGTTATTGTAGTCACTATCCTCTTTAATATAGCTCTTGAATTTGTGTCTGGGTGAAATTTCCCTTCCTTTGACCAACATCTTCCCCAGTCCCTCCCTATCCTATATCCTGTAATCTCCACTTCATTCTCTTTGCTTCATTCTATTCATTTACAAGTACATGTTCTTTACCACTAAACTTCCTGCTAGTATTTGAATCTGTTTACTACTAGATGTGAGGCCATGTGTGAGATACTGTAGGCTGTGTACAAAGCAGAATAGGATGGTGGTGACTGCGAGTCTAAACATCCAGATCCCTACCTCCACTAAGGAAGTCAACATTTGTTTCATAAGACTAAGGAATTAACACATAGCAGTATACTTGTAATTAAAGTTATTTTCATTAATTTATTTATTCACTTTACATCCCTCCTCTCCTCCCAGTCTCACCATCACAAATCTGTTCCCCCATGATCCTTCTCAGAGAAGGGGATGCCCTCATGTCCCTTGGGTACCTGACAACCATGGTACCCAAGTCATAGCAGAAACCTATCCTCTCTCACCGAGGCCCAACAAAGCAGTCCAACTAGGGGAAGGGGATCCAATAGCAGGTAATAGAATCAGAGACATCCCCAACTCCAGTTGTTAGGGGACTCACATGAAGGCCAAGCTGCACAACTGCTACAAATGTGTGTGTGTGTGTGTGTGTGTGGGCTAGGTCTAGCCTCTGAAGGCTCTTTGGTTGGTGGTTCAGTCTTTGTGAGTCCCCAAGGGCCCAGGTTAGTTGACTCTGTAGGTCTTTCTTTTGAACCCCCCCACCTCCCTCAATCCTAGATCCTCTACTCTTCTGCAAGACTCCCCGAATTCTGCTTGATGTTTGGCTGTGGGTCTCTGCATCTGTTTCCATCAGCTGCTGCATGAAGTCTCTCAGGAGGCACATATGCTAGGGTCCTGTCTGCAAGGATAGTATTGTTAATATTATCGGGGGTTTGCTCTCTCCCATGGGGTGGGTATCAAGTTGGCTCAGTCATTGGTTACTATTCTTTCAATTTCTGTTCCATCTTAATCTCTGAGCATCTTGTAGGCAGGGAAATTTTGTGTTGAAGGTTTTAAAGTTTTTCTTTTTTGTTTGTTTGTTTTTTTGTTTTGTTTTGGTTTTTGAGACAGGGTTTCTCTGTGTAGCCCAGGCTGTCCTGGAACTCACTCTGTAGACCAGGCTGGCCTCGAACTCAGAAATCCTCCTGCCTCTGCCTCCCAAGTACTGGAATTAAAGGCGCGCACCACCACTGCCCAGCTAAAGCTTTTCTTTTTTCTTTTTCCAGATATAAGAATGTGAAAAGGAAAACCTGAAAGAGCCAAGAGCATTTGTAAAAATGCTTGTTTTGACTTAAAATCTATTTTAAGATGTATTTATATTTACTTTTTGAGTATACATATTTGCCTGTTTGTATGTATGTGTACCACATGTATGCCTGGTGCCTGCTGAGGCCAAGAGAGGTTATTGGATCCCCTTGACAGAAATGAGCCACTGTGTAGGTGCTGAGAATCAAACTTAGGTCCCACATAAGAGAAGCAAATTCTCTTAACCACTGAGCAATTTTTCCAGTCCCTTGACTTAAAATATTTTTTATTGAAATAAAATACATATTTATGTTAAGTGAAATAACTCAGACTAAAATGTACAAATATGGTGTTTTGTTTTTTATTCATGTGGAGAACTTAGATTTAAAGTTGTGGTGTATGTGTAGTAACAGATAATTAACAAATCCCAGCACGGAGTTTCTACCCACCTTAAACCATTTATGTTCCCAGATGAAAGACACACACACAACTTTTATATTTTAATATGCCTTGAACAGCACAATAGCTGGGCAACTGTCTACCCTCCATGCTGTTAGAATCCATTTCCTTGTTGATAACACTGAATTGGTACTTAGTATTTACTATATTTCATCTGAGCTCCAATTGGTCATCCCACACGGCCTCATTTTCTTTATTCCTCTCCCATAATCTCTCTCTTTCTCTCTCTCTCTCTCTCTCTCTCTCTCTCTCTCTCCTGTATCTTCTTCTTCTTCCATGGCGGCTTCCTTCTTCCTCCCCCTTCTCCTTCCTCTAAGCCTGCCAAAACTCAGCCCCACCTATTTCTCTTCTTCCCAGTTACTGGCTGTTGGCATCTTTACTCACCAATCACAATCAACTGGGGGCAGGGTCACTCAGTATCTTTAGGTGCAGACTCTCTCTTGGGGAAAAACAATGGTGGGGGCCCCAAATTAGCGTTAAAATACAAGCAGCATTAGACCAACCCACTACATGTATGTGTGTATGTGGGTCTTGAGAGAGTGGAAAGAGATCTTAAGGGGTATGGTAAATAGAAAGGACAACGGAATTTACACATTAAGAGCTTGAGAGGGAGCAGAGCTGAAGGAAGAGATCAGCTACAGAAGAAATAGGGTAGGGGACTGTGGGAGAGTGATGAATGAGGATGCAGTGTGAGGACATATGAAGGTGCCAGCTGAAACCCATTATTTTGTACGCTAGCCTAAAAAATTAACTAAAAATCATTAGCGACATTTAGTACCTCGATAATGTGGCACAGCCAGCACTTCAGGCTGCTTTCATGACATTGTTTCCACCCCCAAAGAAACTGTACACTTATTAAACGGTCCTACCTCCCCACGGTCCCACACTTATCACCCCGTGTAAGCATTGGGCTGCATCCTGCTTCTATGGCTTTGCCTTTTTTGGACATTTCATGCAAGTGACATGGCACAATGGTCCTTTAACTTTCAAATAAATAAAAGAAAAAAGAAAAAAAGAAATCTTTGAGAATTTTGTGGGGTGTGTTTAGATTACCTTCGCCCCAAATCCTTTCCTTTCCCCCTATTCACCCAACTCTGTGTTCTTTAAAAAACTTTTTTAAAGCTATCAGGTAGAGTTTGTGCAGCCCATACACTCTTAGGTGCATGACCTTTCACTAGATCACGGTCAACTTTGAGGGGGCACACTCTTAAAGAAAATGCACTTTCACTCCATCCAACAGCAGATGGAAACAGATGGAGAGACCCACAGCTAAACATCAGGCAGAACTCAGAGAGTTGTGTGGAAGAGAGGGGGATAGAACTGAGTGAGCTGCAGGGGCCAAGGACGCCACAAGAAGAGCTACAGAGTTAACTAACCTGGGCCCATTGGGGCTCATAGAGAATGAACCACCAACCAAATGGCGAGCAGGGGCTGGACCGATTCCCCCCCCCCCCCCATTTGTAGCAGTTGTGTAGCTTGGTCTTCATGTAGGTCCCCTAACTATCGGAGCAGGAGTTGTCTCTATCTTGGTTGCCTCCCACTGGATCCCCTTCCCCTAGCTGAACTGACTGGTTGAGCCTCAGTAGGAGACCTGCTTAGTCTTGACGCAACTTGATGTGCCAGGGTGAGGTGGTACCCAAGGAGGGCTTTTCTTTCTCTGAGGAGAAGGGGAGGGAGTAATGGGTGGAACAGATCTGTAAGGGGCTGAGAGGAGAGGAGGGGTGTGTGCTTGGTATATAAAGTGAGTAAATAAAAAATGAAAACAAGGAGTCTGTCTTCCAGTAGCTTGTAAATACCAAGAGAACTCACTGGTACAGCTTTATGCTCACTATTCCTCTCCTGGATGGGATCTGGTGTTGAGGCTTGGCCTTTTCCAGTTGACTCTTGTGCAAGTGTCTTTTGAAATAGTAAGATAATTATGGTCTGGGATCATAGGTCAGTGGAGTGACTTGACTAGCATTGATGGAGCCTTGCATTCCATTCTGGGCACCATATAAAATCAGGTGTGGTGGTGTATGGCTGCAGTTCCAGCACTTGTGGGATGGAGGCAGTGAGATCAGAAGTTCATGTTCATCTCTTGTCACAGAGCAAATCTGAGGCCAGCCTGGGTTGCATAAATCAATTAAAATGAAAGATAATTATGATACAAGCTAATGCGTGTGTAAAGATGTCCATTTAAGGGCGCCTCTAGCCTCTGGTTCTTTTCCTCAGGGCTGTGTGTACTGCAAGTGATCCAAACACAGAGTGGTGAGTACATCTCCCTAGCATCCCAAGCCTCCCCAGCGTTGAGCTAGTGAGAAGTTGGAGGGCATGCCAGGGCTCGAAAGGGACCTGTTTACATTGAAGCTAACCTAGAATCTGATTCCCGTTCCAAGGCCCACTCCCCAAGCCTTCCCTCTGGGCTCAGCCCAGTTCCCTGGTGCCCCTGGGTCAGCCAGTCACTCTGAGGTGCCAGGGGCCTCCAAATGTGGATTTATATCGCCTGGAGAAACTGAAATCGGAGAAGTATGAAGATCAAGACTTTCTCGTCATTCCAACCATGGAAAGAAGTAATGCTGGACGCTACCGCTGCTCTTATCAGAATGGGAGTCACTGGTCTCTCCCAAGTGACCAGCTTGAGCTAATTGCTACAGGTAACTGGACAGGGGAGGAACAGAGTACTGTTGGTCTTGTGGCTTCAGGGCTGCCTGGGCTTCAGTTCTGGATTTGGGGTATATGAAAGTGGTCACATGGTGGGTGATAATAACTCCTAATCCCCAGGGGCTGGAGTTAGAATGAGACAAATGAATCGTTGGACTTGCATACTGAATTTAGGGGTGGTGACGTCAACACAGTCATTAATCAAGACAAATAAGATTTTATTGCAATACAAAAACTTCAAAATTTATTCTTGGAGAATTTCATGCCTGCAAACAATGAAATATAATCCTACCTTTGCCTATTTCCTACCTCCAACTCCCTTGCCATCCCTTTTAACACATCCCCTTCTCAATATGACCTTAAAAAAATCTCACTATGTCTAGTAGTGCTGTCAATCTATGCACAGGTGTGGAGGGCCATCACAGAAAAAGTTTTTCCTTCCTTCAGCAGCTATTAGCTGCTAGCAATTTCTCAGGGAGGCCCACCAATCTCCGATATTAAACTGGCTTGATCTTGTATAGGCAGCCACAGCTTCTGTGAGATCATGTTTGCAATGCCTGTGTCATGCACTGAAGATGTCATTTTGTATATCTTCTCCATGCTTTTAAGCCTTTTCTGCTTCTTCTGCCTTAATGTTTCTTGAGCCTTAGAAGGCATTTACCCAAATTTCCTATTTAGGTATGAGCTTGACCTGTGTGTGCCTCTCTCTCTCTCTCTCTCTCTCTCTCTCTCTCTCTCTCTCTCTCTCTCTCTGTGTGTGTGTGTATTTTATTAATCATTCCATTCATTTACATCTCAAATGATATCCAACTTCTCAGTTACCACTCCATAAGTCCCCCATCCCACAACCTCCCTCCCCTTTGCCTCTATGAGGGTGCTCCCCCACCCACCCACCCACCCTCTCTCGCCTCTCCAGCATCCCCCTACACGGGGGCATCAGACCTCCACAGGACAAAGGGCCTCCCCTCCCATTGCTGTCAGGCAAGGCCATCCTCTGCTACATATGTATCTGGAGCAATGGATCCCTCCAGGTACACTCTGTGGTTGGTGGTCGGTCCAGCCAGCTGATGCTGTTCTTCCTGTGGCGTTGCAATGCCCCTCTGCTCCTCTGGTCCTTCTGCCAGCTCTCCCATCCGGGTCCCTGAGCTCAGTCTGATGGTTGGCTCCAAGCATCCACATGTGCATTGGTCAGTTGCTGGCTGAATCTCCCAAGGAGCAGCCACACCAGGTTGCTGTCAGCAAGCACCTCTTAGCAATGGCAACAGTGTTGGGTTTGGCATCTGCAGACAGGATGGATCTCTGGTGGGGCAGTCCACGGATGGCTCTTCAGTCTCTGCTCCATTTTTTTGTCTCTGTCTTTCCTTTGGACAGGAACATTTCTGGGTTAAAAACTTTGAGCTGGGTGTGTGGCCCCATCCCACCATGGGGGGGCATGCCTATATACTGGAGGTGGTCCCTATAGGTTCTATCTTCCCTTCTTAGGGAAAATCATTCCTGATGGGTCCTGGGAGCCTTTCACTTCCCTTGCATCTGGGACCGTCCATTGACTATCCCCAGTTCCTCATTCCCCCTGCTAAATATTTTTATTTGATTTCTTGTACCTCTCTCATGTCCCCTCCAGTTCTTGATACTGTTCCCCTTAATTCCTCCCCTCATCTCTCCCTCACAGGTCACCCTTCCCTCTACTTCTCACAATCATCCTGTTCCCCACTTAATGTAGGAATGAAGCATTCACACCAGGATCTTCTTTCCTCCTAAGCTCCATATGGTCTGTGGGTTATATCCTAGGCATTGTGAGTTTGGGGGCTAAAATCCAAATTATCAGTGAGTACATACCATGTGTGTTCTTTTGTGTCTGGATTATATCACTCAGAATGATATTTTCTAGTTCCATCTATTTGCCTGCGAATTTCATGAAGTCATTGTTTTTAATAGCTGAGTAGTACTCCATTATGTAAATGTACGACATTTTCTGTATCCATTCTTCTGTTGGAAGACAGGGACAACACAGGGACATCTGGGTTGTTTTCAGCTTCTGGTTATTATAAATAAGGCTGCTATAAACATGGAGGAAAATGTATCCTTGTTATATGTTGAAGCATGTTTTGGGTATATGCCAAGTAATGGTATAGCTGGGTCTTCAGGTCCAATTTCCTGAGGATCCGCCAAACTGATATCCAGAGTGGTTGTACCAGCTAGCAATCCCACCAGCAATGGGGGAGTGTTCCTCTTTCTCCACATTCTTTCTAGCATTTGCTGTCACCTGAGTTTTTGATCTTAGTCATTCTGACTGGTGTGAGGTGGAATCTCAGGGCTGTTTTGACGTGCGTTTCCCTGATAACTAAGGATGCTGAACATTTCTGTAGGTGCTTCTCAGCCACTTGATATTCCTCAGTTGATAATTCTTTGGTTAGCTTTGTGACCCATTTTAAAATAGGGTTACTTGGTTCTCTGGAGTCTAATGTCTTGAGTTCTTTGTATACATTGGATATCAGCTCTCTATCAGAGGTAGAATTAGTAAAGATCTTTTCCCAATCTGTAGGTTGCCGTTTTGTCCTATTTACAGTGTCCTTTGCCTTACAGAAGCTTTGCAATTTTATGAGGTCCCATTTGTTGATTCTTGATCTTAGAGCATAAGCCATTGTTCTGTTCAGAAAAATTTCCCTGGTGCCCATGTGTTAAAGGCTCTTCTCACTTTCTCTTCTATTAGTTTCAGTGTATCTGGTTTTATGTGGCGAGCCTTGATCCAATTGGACTTGAGCTTTGCACAAGGAGATCAGAATGGATCAATTTGCATTCTTCTGCATGTTGACTGCCTGTTGAACTAGCACCATTTGTTGAAAATGCTGTCTTTTTTCCACTGGATGGCTTTAGTTCCTTTGCCAAAGAACATGTGACTATAGGTGTGACGGTTGATTTCTGGGTCTTCAATTCTATTCCATTGATCTTCCTGACTGTCTCTGTATCAATAGCACACAGTTTTTTTTTAAAGCACTATTGCTACATAATACAGCATGATGTCAGGGATGGTGATTTCCCCAGAAGTTCTTTTTTTTTTTTCTACTTTATTTACATTTCAAATGTTTCCCCCTTTCCAGATCTCCCCTTTGGAACCTCCCCATTCCCTCCCCCTCCCCTGCCTCTATTGGGGTATTCCCCCACCCACCCACCCACTCTCCTCTTCCCTCCCTAGCATTCCCCTACACTGGGGCATCTAACATTCTCAGGCCCAAGGGCCTCTCCTCCCCCTGATGGCTAACAAGACCCTCCTCTGCCGCATATGTGGCCAGCACCATGGGTCCCTCCATGTGTATTCTTTGGTTGGTGATCCAGTCTCTAGGAGCATCAGGAGGTCAGGCCAGTTGACACTGTTGCTCCCTCCCTGAGGCTGCCAAACTCCCTCAGCTCCTTCAGTCCCTTCTCCAAATCCTCCATCTGGGACCTCCCACTCTGCCCTACTGTTTCTGTGAAGTGACTCTTGGGTATTTCGAACTCTTGAGCTAATAACCACTTAACAGTGAGTACATACCATGTTCATTCTTTTGTGACTGCGTTACCTCGCTCAGGATGATATTTTCAAGATCCATCCATTTGTCTGCAAATTTCATGAAGTCATTGGCTAAGATCAAAAACACAGGTGACAGCAGATGTTGGAGAGGATGTGGAGAAAGAAGAACACTTCTCCATTGCTGGTGGGAATGCAAGTTGATACAACCTCTCTGGAAATCAGTTTGGCGGACCCTCAGAAAAATGAACATAATACTACCTGAGGACCCAGCTATTCCACTCCTGAGCATGTACCCAGAAGATGATCCAACATGTAAGAAAGGTACATGTTCCTCTATGTTCGTAGCAGCCATATTTATAATAGCCAGAAGCTGGAATCAACCCAGATGTCCCTCCACAGAGGAATGGATACAGAAAATGTGGTACATTTACACAATGGAACACTATTCAGCAATTAAAAACAATGACTTCATGAAATTTGCAGACAAGTGGATGAATCTTGAAAATATCAACCCAGAAGTTCTTTTATTGTTGAGAATAGTTTTTGCTATCCTGGGTTTTTTGTTCTTCCAAATAAATTTGCAAATTTCTTTCTAAGTCTATGAAGAATTGAGTTGGAATTTTGATGGGGATTGCATGGAATCTGTAGATTGCTCTTGGCAGCATGGCCATTTTAGCTATATTAATCCTGCCGATCCATGAGCATGGGAGATCTTTCCATCTTCTCAGGTCTTCTTCGATATCTTTCTTCCGAGACTTGAAGTTCTTGTCATACAGATCTTTCACTTGTTTGGTTAGCGTCACACCAAGATACTTTATATTGTTTGTGACTATTGTGAAGGGTGTCATTTCCCTAATTTCTTTCTCAGCCTGTTTATCCTTTGAGTATAGGAAGGCTACTGATTTGCTTGAGTTAATTTTGTGTCTAGCCCCTTTCTGAAGTTGTTTATCAGGTTTAGGAGTTCTCTGGTGGAATTTTTGGGATTACTTAAGTATGCTATCATATCATCTACAAATAGTGATATTTTGACTTCTTTCTTTCCAATTTGTATCCCTTTGATCCTTTTGTTGTCTAATAGCTCTGGCTAGGACTTTGAGTACTATATTGAATAGATAGGGAAAGAGTGGGCAGCCTTGACTAGTCCCTGATTTTAGTGGGATTGCTTCAAGTGTTTCTCCATTTAGTTTGATGTTGGCCACTGGTTTGCTGTAATATTGCTTTTACGATGTTTAGGAATGGGCCTTGAATTCCTGATCTTTTCAAGACTTTTATTATGAAGGGATGTTGAATTTTGCCAAATGATTTTCAGCCTCTAATCAGATGATCATGTGTTTTTTTTCTTTGAGTTTGTTTTTTATAGTGGATTACATTGATGGATTTCTGTATGTTGAACCATCCGTGCATCCCTGGGATAAAACCTACTTGATCGTGGTGAATGATCGTTTTGATGTGTCCTTGGATTCAGTTTGTGATAATTTTATTGAGTATTTTTGCATCAATATTCATAAGGGAAATTGGTCTGAAGTTTTCTTTCTTTGTTGGGTCTTTGTGTGGTTTAGGTATCAGTGTAACTGTGGCCTCATAGAATGAATTGGGTAGTGTTCCTTCTGTTTCTATTTTGTGGAATAGATTAAAGAGTATTGGTATAAGGTCTTCTTTGAAGGTCTGATAGAATTCTGCACTAAACCCATCTGATCCTGGGCTTTTTTTTGGTTGGGAGACTTTTAATGACTGCTGCTATTTATTTATGGGTTATGGAACTGTTTAGATGGTTTACCTGATCCTGACTTAACTTTGGTATTTGGTATCTGTCTATAAAACTGTCCATTTCATCCAGATTTTCCAGTTTTGTTGAGTATAGGCTTTTGTAGTAGGATCTGATGATTTTTTGATTTTCTTTGGTTTCCATTGTTATGTTTCCCTTTTCATTCTTGATTTTGTTCATTTTGGATACTCTTTCTGTGTCCTCTGGCTAGTCTGGCTAAGGGTTTATCTATCTTGTAGATTTTCTCAAAGAACCAGCTCCTGGTTTTTTGATAATTTGTATAGTTCTTTTTGTTTCTACTTGGTTGATTTCAGCCCTGAATTTGATTATTTCCTGCCATCTACTCTTCTTGGGTATATTCTTTTTTTCTAGAGCTTTCAGGTGTGCTGTCAAGCTGCTAGTGTATGCTCTCTCCAGTTTCTTTTTGGAGGCACTCAGAGCTATGAGTTTTCCTCTTAGCACTGCTTTCATTGTGTCCCATAAGTTTTGGTATGATGTGCCTTCATTTTCATTGAATTCTAGGAAGTCTTTAATTTCTTCCTTTATTTCTACCTTTACCAAGTTATCATTGAGTAGAGCATTGTTCAGCTTCCTTGTGCATGTGGGCTTTCTGTTGTTTTTGTTGCTATTGAAGACCAGCCTTAATTTGTAGTGATCTGATAAGTTGCATGGGATTATTTCAATCTTCTTGTATCTGTTGAGTCCTGTTTTGTGACCAATGATATGGTCAATTTTGGAGAAGGTACCATGAGGTTCTGTGAACAAGGTATATTCTTTTGCTTTAGGATGACACATATAAATATCTGTTAGATCCATTTGGTTCATAACTTCTGTTAGTTTCACTATGTCTCTGTTTAGTTTCTGTTTCCATTATTTGTCCAATGGTGAGAGCTGGATGTTGAAGTCTCTTACTAATATTTTGTGAGGTTCAATGTGTGCTTTGAGCTTCTATAATTTTTCTTTTATGAATATTGGTACCTTTGCATTGGGTGCATAGATGTTCAGATTTGAGAGTTCATCTTGTTGGGTTTTTCCTTTGATAAGTATGTATTATCCTTCCTTATCTTTTTTGATAACTTTTGCTTGAAAGTCTATTTTATTGGATTTTAGTTTGGGTACTCCAGCTTGTTTTTTGGTACCACTTGCTCAGAAAATTTTTTCCAGCCTTTTACTTTGAGGTAATGTCTGTCTTTGTAACTCAGTGCAGCAAAATGCTGGGTCCTGTTTATGTATCCAGTTTGCTAGTCTATATTTTTTTGGGGGGGGGTGGGGGTGGGAAATTGAGTCCATTGATGTTGAGAGCCATTAGGGAAAAGTGATTGTTGCCTCCTGTTATTTTTGTTGTTAGAGGTGGAATTATGTTTTTGTGTTTCTCTTTTTTTTGGTTTGTTGTGAAAATATTAATTTCTTCCTTTTTCTTGGGTGTAGTTTCCCTCCTGTGTTGGATTCTTCCTTCTTTAGGGCTGGATTAGAGGAAAGATTATTTTTAAAATTTGGTTTGGCTTGGAATACCTTGGTTTCTCCATGTTATTTGAAAGTTTTGTTGGGTATATTAGCCTGGGCTGACATGTTTGTTCTTTTAGGTTCTGTATGTCATCTGCCCAAGATCTTCTGGTTTTTAGATTCTCTGTTGAGAAGTCTCATGTAATTCTGATAGGTCTGCCTTTATGTGTTACTTGATTTTTTCCCTTACCTCTTTCAATATTCTTTCTTTGTTCTTTGCATTTGGTGTTTTGATTATTATGCGATAGGAGGAATTTCTTTTCTGGTCCCATCTGTTTGATGTTCTGTAGACTACTTGTATGTTTATGGGCATCTCTTTCTTTAGGTTAGGGAAGTTTTCTTCTACAATTTTGTTTAAGATATTTTCTGGCCCTTTGAGTTGGGAATCTTTACTCTCTTCCATGCCTATTATTCTTAGCTTTGGTCTTTTCATTGTGTCCTGGATTTTTTGAACATTTTTACTTGGGGGCTTTTTGCTGTTTGTATTTTCCTTGACTGTTGTGTTGATATCTTCTATGGTATCTACTGCACTTGTGATTCTCTCTTCTATCTCTTGTATGCTGTTGGTGATGCTTGTATTTGTGACTCCTTTTTTTCCCTAGGTTTTCCATCTCCAGGGCTGTCTCCCTTTGTGTATTTTTTATTGTTTCTATTTCCATTTTCAGATATTGGACAGTTTTGTTCAATTCTTTCACCTGTTTATTTTTGTTTTCCTGCAATACTTTAAGGGGTTTATGTGATTTCTCTTTAAAGACTTCTACTTGTTTACCTGTGCTCTTCTGTAGTTCTTTAAGGGAGTTATTTGTATCCTTCTTAAAGTCCTCTATCATCTTCATGAGATGAGAATTTAGATCTGAATCTTCCTTTATAGGTGTGTTGGGATATCCAGGGCTTTCTGTGGTGGGAGAACTGGGTTCTTCGGTTGCCAAGTAGTATTGTTTTTTGTTGTGTATATTCTTGTGCTTGCTTCTTACCATCTGGTTATCTCTGGTGTTAACTGACCTCACTGTCTCTGACTGGAGCCTGTTCCTCATGTGATCCTGTGATCCTGGATGTGTCAGAACTTCTGGGGTATTAAGCTGCAACTGGTTTGAGGGCTGATTTTTGTTGGGATCCAGAGCAGAGACTCTGCTCCCAGCAAAGGTCCAAACTGGAAGGAGTGTAGGTCTCTGGCTGGGCTGGGTATCTGTGTCCCAGGGTCCAGGGGTACTTGCCAGGTATTGTGGCAGGTTAAGAGTCTCCCCTGTGATCCTGGATGTGTCAGAGTACTTGGGAGTCAAGCTGCAACTGGGGTGTAGGCTGAGTTTGTTGAAATTCAGAGCAGAGGCTCGTCTCTTAGCCCAGGTCAAAACCAGAAGGCTACTTTTGTATATTCTAAGAGTCTTAAGCAAGCACAGAAATGCTTTATCTCCCCAGCTTGTTTCCTGTCTTTAATAGCTGTCTTTCTTCCCAGGTGTTTACTCTAAGCCCTCACTCTCAGCTCATCCCAGCTCAGCAGTCCCGCCAGGCAGGGACGTGACCCTGAAGTGCCACAGCCAATACAGTTTTGATGAATTTGTTCTATACAAAGAGGGGGACACTGGGCCTTATAGGAGACCTGAGAAATGGTACCGGGCCAATTTCCCCATCATCACAGTGACTGCTGCTCACAGTGGAACTTACAGGTGTTACAGCTTTTCCAGTTCATCTCCATACCTGTGGTCAGCCCCGAGTGACCCTCTAGTGCTTGTGGTTACCGGTAAGTGGGTTCAGGTTCAAGATCTTTTTCTTTGGCATATGTGGAAATTTCAAGGGAGTCAGAGGTGTGGGCAAGGAGAGCCTCTGGCTCTAATCAGCTTTGGAGCTGTATGAGTGTGCTACAGCTGCTATAACAAATCACAGACTCTGTTGGCTCACAACAACACAAATTTATTACCTTAACACCATGAAAATCTCAAGTCTGTAAAAGGTCTCACTTCTTATAAAATGAAGCAGTCAATTACTGCAGTTCCAATCACAAAGCTAAAGCATAAAACTGACCAAAGGAATGTATAAGGAAAACATTTTTAGCCTCTCAAATGATTAAGTACTAACAAACATGAAAAAGTGTTCCATATCACTAGCACCATAGAAATGCAGATTAAAAAGATTTTTGAGAATCTAGCTTATCCCAGACAGAATGGTGGTTATCAAGAAAAGAAATTACAAATGTTAGTGAGAAGGTAGACAAAAAAGAGCCATTATTCATGGCCTCTGGGACTATTAAGTAGTTCAAACACTATGGGAGCCAATATAGATTTTATTTAGAAAACTAAAAATGTATAACTCACATATGTATATGTATCACACAGACATACACCACTGTTTATTGTAACACTGTTCACAACAGCTAAGTTATGGAACCAACCTATTTGTCCATCAACAGAGGGGTGGATAAAGAAAAGCAAATGCAGTTCTTAACCAGCGGGACATTTTTGGCCATAAAGATGAACACAATTATGGATATGTAGGGATGGATCCAACTGGAGGTAAAAACATTAAATAAGTTAAGTCAGTCTCAGAAAGACAAATATCATATGTTCTTTCATTTGTGTCTCCTAGATTTTATATAGGTACATACAATCATATACTTACACACAGCAAGAAAGTGGAAAGAAAACTATCTAGGGTTCTGAACCTGTGGATCAATAACCCTTTCATTAGAGGCCACCACTGAAAAACAGATATTTAAATTATAATTCATAATAGTAGCAAAATTATAATTATGAAGTAGCAACAAAAATAATTTTGTGGTGGAAGTCACCACAACATGAGGAATTGTATGAAAGGGTCACAGCATTGGAAAGCATGGGTCTAATGGGAGGGAGGTAGAGCAGGGAGAATCTGTTCAAAGTACTTCATATACATATATGTATGCATGCATACACATATACATATATGTATACACACGCACAAAATGGCCGAACATAATTCAGTATAATAAAGTAAAGAGACAATTAAGGAAGGACAACAAAATAAGTTACAAAGATCTGTGGTATATAAAAAAATTAAACAAAACAAAATGCATAGTTGAGATTTTACTAGCAGAATGTCTTTTGTTTCTATATTTCTTTAGAAAACTTTTGACCTATCAGCTTTTAGCTTACCAGGTCATTCTTCAGTAACAAAGTCTGACAGAGAGGACCAGTGGGTCAGAGGATAAAGAGAATCGAAGATAGGGAGAATAAGAAACTTTGGGATCGAGAGGTCCTTCACATGCTCTGACTTTTGTCAATCAAGCTTATTAAGAAGTACTATTTTCAGGGAAGAAATGGAATAAAGTCAGCAGAAATTATTATACAACAGGATGGAGTCAGTAGGAGGCTAATCAAGCAATGTTGGGCAAGGGGAACACAGTTATCATCGAGAGCATTTCAGAGCAGCCTTGTGACTGGAATCTCTAGTTTCTTCAGGGCAAAAATTTAAGTTCCAGGGAACTGAAACCCTGACCCTCCCAGGCTCTGGCCCCAG
>JADRCH010000849.1:1679724-1728017 GCA_019843965.1 Rhynchomys soricoides | reverse complement strand
TTCACCAGGGCCTCCGAAAGCCTTGGACCCATCCAGCTCGCCATAGTCTGTCATTGTGTGAAGTTGCCTGACGAACAACTTAAAGGGGGAGGGATTTATGTGGTGGACACATGCAGAGGCTTCCATTCATGGTAGTCTGCCTCTGTGTTCCTGGGCTAGAGGTAAGGCAGAAGAACTTCAGGGCAGAAAGATGTCACATAGTAAGGTCACTGAACTCATGGCAGCCAGGAAGGAGAATGACCATAGGAAGGGACTCAGTCAATATATGCTCTTCAAAGACATGCTTGTGACCAACTTCCCCCAGCCATGCTGCACCCTCTACAACTTCCCTACCACCTGATAGTGTAGTCAAAATTTGAATCCGTCAGTGGGTTAATCCATTGATCGTGTCTTTTTGATGTTTCTGGAAATGCTCTTATAGACAGAGCTAGAGGTGTGCATTCCTATTTTCTTAGGCATTTATCAATCTAAACAAGTTGATAGCCAAGAAATATCACACTTATTGTAAAACTATAATAGTATTGGTACCTGTAAAATAAGATCTGAAGGTTTTTCTTCTTTGATCCTCTAAACAGCAATTGATTCTTAGATTTTGTGTTTTAACAGTTTTACTATCGATGACTCTATAGAAATAGCAGTCTGAACAAAAACGATTAGTTCACTAAGAAAAAGGAATATAAACATATTAAAGATTATGAGGCAGGTGACCAGGATGCCTGCTGTGAGATAATGTCTCACAGCAGGGAGATATGACAGGGAAGCTGTGTCCATGAAATCTCAATGCTATGGTTGCCTAAACAAGACCTGGATATTGACAACTCCACTTGACATTGCCAACTCATTGAAATCTCACAAGGCCCCCCCTCTGCATGAAGAGCTATAGGCAATCAATGGCTGCGAGAGAGGGAGAATTAGTCTTCTCCACGAACAAGGTCCTGATAGATTATTCAATCTTAGATGGAAATCCCTAAACATATGTACATCTGAGAAAAATCAAATGGAATCAGCTTATATTTTTTATATGCATAACAATAATGAAGTCATGGATTTGAGGTGAGGTAAGGGGGACATGGGGTGAATTGGAGAGGGGAAAGTACGGGTTGGAAGTGATGCAAGTACAGTGCCTATATATGAAATTCTCAAAAGAGTAAATGAAAAATAAATGAATACATGACACAGCAACAATTATTTTGGGCTCATGAATTGCAAGGTCAGTTCCTTTTGCTATTGTCTTCACAGTATTTTATATTTTCTATTTTTAAAATTTAGTTTTTAAAATGAGGGTGTTATGTATCTCAGGCTGATTTGAACTTTTTATGTTCAAACTAAGGAGGATAACCTTGAACTTCTGGTTACTGGGACTACAGGCTTGAGCTACTATGTGGTTTACATGGCAGGGATGGAGCTCAGGGCTTTATGCATACTAAGCAAGCACTATTCCAGCTGAGTTACATCTTCAATCTACTTTCTGACTTGTCAATTTTGATTTTATTATAGAATAGAACTAGAAAACATTACTTAAAAACTGAAAGTCTGAAATGTTATGGATTATAAGAATGATTTAGAATAACGAATGAAATGTATCTCAATGGTAGGGCACATACTCAGCAAGCACAAGGCACCCAGGTTCAATTCCAAGTACTAAAAATAATGACCTGAATGAATAAATTTTATTTATTTTATAAATAATAAATAAAATATAATTATATAGTATATAATAGATATAATAATAAATAATAAAAAGGACTATCATAAACTCTTCTACTTCAAAATGCAGAACCCTGTATACTGTTTTAAGTCTTTATCTCACCTCCCATTCATACTTCCTTGCATCTGTGATTTCTGATGCATTTTCAAAACTTTCCCCATGGTTCTCATCTCCATATCTAATTCCTGGGGACAAGCACCAGGAAAGTGACAAATGAACAGTGAGGGTATTGGAGACAAGAGTCCAGGGAAGACAAAGGAAGGAAAGCAGCTGTAGGGTGTACCAGGGAGCATTTCCAGCCAGTCAGCAGTGGAAGCTTCTTCAGATTCACTTGCTTTGTGAGAAAATCAAGTCATAGAGAGGCTTCATTATTTTCTTAGAACCTGTAGTTAGCCCGTAGAGCACTGACTTCTCTCCTTTTCTGATTTCTCAGGACCCTCTGCCATTCCCAGCCAGGTACCCACAGAGGTGCCATCTCCCATGACAGGTGAGTTCAGTAGATTCTAGTGTCTAGGGAATGAAGTTCTACTACAAATGTGTCTGAAGATGTAGTCCCTATCCTCAAGTGGTATGCTCACAGGCTTAATGGGTTCAAGAAACATTTTGGTAAAAACAATAGACAGCTTCATGTGAAGACATTGTACTTGGGAGGGAAGGAGACTTCTAAAGTACAAACTAATAACTGGTTCTTCATGACACTTGTTTAAAACCGAGATACAATTCACATACGATGTGTCCACTAAGATGGTTATAACTACACAAATAAAAGGCAACCAACCAACCAACCAACCACCTAAAAAGCCAGCAACCACTCAACCAAGTAATCAATCAGGACAAGCATTGGAAAGATTTAGAGCTTATCTTATGGTTTTACTACTGTGAAGAGACACCATGACCATTGCAACTCTTATAAAGGAAAACATTTAATTGGGGCTGGCTTACAGTTTCGGAGGTTTAGATCATTATTGTCATGGTGGGAAGCATGGTGGCGTGCAGGCAGACATGGTGCTGGAGAAGGAGCTGCAGAAGGAGACTGTGTGCCATATTAGGTGTAGCTTGAGCATAAGGGACCCCAAAGCCCACTCCCATACACTTTCTCCAGTAAGGTCACAGCTACTTCCACAAGGCCACAACTCCTAATAGTGCCACTCTCTATGGGTCAAGCATTCAAACACATGAGTCTATGGGGGCCATACCTATTAAAACCACCCCAGAGTTTTCTGCATTACATCTACTACATATGATTTGAAAACTAGTCTTCTATTCTCTCAGAAGTTAAATAGAGTTATCCTATGACCCACTGATTCTGAAACTCTTGTGCTAGTACTAAATAAAAATTATAAACCTAAAAGAAAAAAGAAAAGTGAAAACTTACTATCTTAGCTACCTTTTTATTGCTGTGATAAGACACCATGACCAATGTAAGTTATAGAAGAAAATGTTTACTGGGCCTTACAGTTTCAGAGGGTGAGTGTATGACCATCGTGGTGTAGAGCACGGTAGCAGACAGGCAGGCATGATACTGTAGCTGTAACTGAGAGTTTGTACTCTGATCCACCAGCATGTGGCAGAGAGAGCATGAGAGCAAGAACAACAGTGAGAGGGAGAGAGAGAGAGAGAGAGAGAGAGAGAGAGAGAGAGAGAGAGAGAAGAGGGGAGAGGAGATGGGGAAAGAGAGGTAGGAAGGGAGAGAGAGGGAGACAGAGGGGGAGAGAGAGAAGGAGGAGGAGAGAGAGAGGAGAGAGGGGGAGAGAGAGAGGGGATAGGGAGAGAGGGAGAGAGAGGGGAGAGGGAGGGAGGGAGAGAGAGAGAGAGAGAGAGAGAGAGAGAGAAGAGGGGAGAGGAGAGGGGGAAAGAGAGGTAGGAAGGGAGAGAGAGGGAGACAGAGGGGGAGAGAGAGAAGGAGGAGGAGAGAGAGAGGAGAGAGGGGGAGAGAGAGAGGGGATAGGGAGAGAGGGAGAGAGAGGGGAGAGGGAGGGAGGGAGAGAGAGAGGAGAGAGAGAGAGAGAGAGAGAGAGAGAGAGAGAGAGAGAGAGAGAGAGACCTTCTCCAACAAGGCCACACCTTCTAATCCTTCCCAAACAGTTTTGCCAATGGGGGAACAGACATTCAGATATTTGAGCCTATGGGGGGATTCTCATTCAAGCTCCTACACTTTTGTTCATATAGGTTCCCATATGTGGATGTTTATAACACCTTCACTCATACCTATCCAAAGTGGAAACAACTTAAATGTCTAGAAGTTGAAAAATGGTCCAATTCTTGGAGGTCACTGTGTACTAAGCATAGGGCTTTTTGAATTTATTAACCATAGTAGTTGGACAATATGTGCTAAATGAAGAAGCTTTAGAGAATGCAGGTGTCTCAGAAGGGGTCTGGAGAGTGGGGGGACTTGGGATGAATTGTTTCCTGTTTGAAACTCTTGGAAGCCTCCAGGAGACCTCTCATCTTACCTACAAACAAAATATCTACAACTGGTGAGTAAGTAGATATTTAAGGCCCAATACAAAAGGGGCACAAGAATGGGCTTCTCTTTCTGAGCAGCGAAGTCTACCTATAGCCATTTTTCATTGGGTCATAATTTCATGTAGCCTTGGCTAGCCTCAAACCCATTATGTAGCAGAGAATGACCTTGCCCTGTTCCTCTGTTTGCACCTCTTGTGTGCTGGAATTACAGGCATTTGCCACCATACTCAGCTTATGTTGTGCTAGGGATCAAACTCAGGGCTTGATGCATGCTAGTCAAGCACTTTACCAACTGAGTTGATTTTCTGGTCCCTGTTTATATTATTATTATTATTATTATTATTATTATTATTATTATTATTATTATTATTATTTTTATGGCAGATTCCCACTCTGTAACCCTGGCTGACTTCAACTTGCTATGTAGACCAGCTAGCCCCAGAATCAGAAATATTCACTGGACTCTGCTTTCTAATTGCTGGGGTTAAAAATGGGTACTAGCACTCCTGGCCCCATTTTGTTTTGTATACATAGCCAAGTGTGATTTTATATCATTCTTACTTATTTAAAGTTTTTTTACATGCAATATGTTTTGGTTATACTCTTTCCTCTTTGCAGTCCCTCCCAGATCATCCAAGTCTTGATTGAAACCTGTCCTATGAAGGTCAAGTGTGATTTATTTCACTTATGGCATCCCATTAGTGCTTAGAATTAGCCAATTTTTGTAGTATTTCATATTTTGGACTTCTAGGTTATCAATGCTAAATATGCACTATTATTTATAAGTCAACCCACTGTGTGTGAGTACCATTTCCACTGGACAGATAGGTAAATGGACCCACAGATGTTCAAATACTTTCCAGAGGTTTCCTTATATAAGTGCTATACTGGGTAGTCAAATCTGGGCAGCCTGACTCATGGATTGTGTTCTTAAATATCATGGACTTCTGCTTCACAAGCATGTGAGCACACGTGTTTGTCTCCAGCAGGGGAGATGTTTCCATTTGTTTATACTTGGCTCCCTTTTTTGTTCTTAGAAAAGCCTATGAATATCACTGCCTCTCCAGAGGGGTCAAGCCCTCCATTTGGTAAGTGATCCTGTCCATATCCGCTTCCTTTGCATCCCGTCTCTTCATGCAAACTATTTTCTTTTTACATGGAATCTATAGATCTATAATTTTGGAGCCTGGTGCATAAAACATTAAGGGGAATAGAATGTTAACATATGGAGTTCAGAATTGGTCAAGCCAATTTAGTGAGAAGGTTGAAAATTTCCAAATATTCAAATAAAGACATTTGTCATCTCCCTCAATCTTTTAAATTTTCTTTTAATTTTTTTTTTTTTTTAAAATTTTATTGGTTATTTTGTTTATTTACATTTCAAGTATTATCCCCCTTCTGGGTTTCCTCTCTGAATACCCCCATCCCACCCTCCTCCCCCTGTCTCCATGAGGGTGCTCCACCACCCACCTGACCCACTGCCCTAGCATTCCCCTACACTGGGGCATCAAGCCTTCACAGGACCAAGGGTGTCTCCTCCCTTTGATGCCAGACAAGGCCATCCTCTGCTATGTATGCAGCTGGAGCCATGGGTCCCTCCATGTGCATTCTTTGGTTGATGGTTTAGTCCCTGAGAGCTCTGGGGGGGTCTGGTTGATTGATATTGTTGTTCTTCCTATGGGGTTGCAAACCCCTTCAGCTCCTTCAGTCCTTCCCCTAAATCCTCCTTTGGGGACCCCCTGCTCAGTCTGATGGTTGACTGCAAGCATCCCCATCTGTATCAGTAAGGCTCTGGCAGAGCCTCTCAGGGGACAGCTATACCAGGCTCCAGTCAGCAAGCACTTCTTGGCATCAGCAATAGTGTCTGGGTTTGGTGGCTGCATATGGGATGGATCCCCAGGTGGGGCAAGTTGTCTTCTATAAGTCAGTAATATAACAAGGTATTGATGGTATTAGAGGGGATATTGTACTGAGATTCAGGAAGGGATCTATGAGAGCATCGCTGTATAGAGAATTGAACTTATTCTGTTCTGTCCCTTGTTGGTGATGGTGGACAATCATCTTAATAGATGGAAGAGAATAGAAACTCAAATCATGAATATGGAGTGGGATGTGGAGATGAGCCTTTTAACATCTGCTGTCAACTTTATTTCCTTTAGGTTTTGCTCACCAGCACTATGCCAAGGGGAATCTGGTCCGGATATGCCTTGGTGCCATGATTATAATAATCTTGGTGGGTCTTCTAGCAGAGGATTGGCTCAGTCGGAAGAAATGCCTACAACACAGGATCAGATCGGTGCAAAGGCCACTACCACCCCTCC
Organism: Rhynchomys soricoides; assembly: GCA_019843965.1. NCBI lineage: Eukaryota > Metazoa > Chordata > Mammalia > Rodentia > Muridae > Rhynchomys > Rhynchomys soricoides. Next base: position 1,721,522 of record JADRCH010000849.1, on the reverse strand, counting down.
CACTGGCCTAGAAATAACATGGCTTTCAGCAGAGGGATTGACCAGATCTTCATAACCATGGACATCACCATTCGAGCCACAGACATGGACATACTCAAAAGTGGGGACTTTATATAAAAGTGAGTGTGGAGAATAAAGATGAGGCAGTCAACGAGGTGGGATGGTAGGTGATGAGCTTTCTTGGTGCCCACTCAAGAGTTGAGCCAATGTCTACTTTGCTCTAAGAACTCCACACAGGATGGAAAAGTCTCTTTTCTGATATCTTGCACATTTTAGGTATCATAATAGACCTGTGTGATGGCCTTTCTTCAGCCTTCTCTAACATGGATTCAAGATTTACAAAATACCTGGCTTTCACAGCTGACCTGTTCCATCATTTGTGCACAATCTCTTGTTCTCTGATAGTCTGTGCTCCTCTGAGAGTCCATAGCTTTAGCTTCTACCCTAACCTCATCTAGTCACAGTTGGATATGTCTACTTTTTAGAAGGGAAATGTGCCCTCCAGAAAGTGGGGTAGGGTATTACTTTTTATTAGTATATAATAATCTATATGATCAGCACAGACTTTCTCTTTTGTTTACAGTAGATATATTTCAAGACTCAAAGTGGATGCCTAAAACTATAGAAAGTACCAAATCCTGTACCTATGCTTTTCCTATACATATTCTTGCATTTTGAGGCCATTAAAATAAGAGGTATCTGATTAGAATGTCTGTGACAGTTAATCTGCCAAACAAGATGGCTATTACATCTTCATGAACAGGCAGGCAGAGTATACACATCCACAATGTTGATTTACTTTCTGAAATGTAATAGTGTGGGATGGTATAAACTCCTAAAAAACCCATCCATGGCTTCACTGTATTTATTTTCTTTTTTTATTTTTTCAGAGCTAAGGACCAAACTCAGGTCCTTGCGCTTGTTAGGCAAGTGTTCTACCACTGAGCTAAATCCCCACCCGCTAGAAAGAGTCTTAATCTTATCTTAAAGGCCAGAATAATTCAGAGAGATTGGAAATAATCATTTCTGGAAGATGGGGATAGTGGAAGGGAATGTAGGAAGTACTACTAAAGAGTTCAGGACAATAGATTTTAGTGTGATGAATATTGTTTTAGAACTTCAAAGAGGTGATGATTGTCCAGTATTGTCAGTGTGCTAAGAGCCATTGAATGGTTCACTTAAAACACCTAGTAAGGCAGTTGAGCAAAGCAGTTAGTGCCTGTACTTGCTCTTGGGAGGAGAGGTAAGAGGATGCTGAGTGCAAGGCTGTCTTTGTACTACACACGAGTCCACATCTCAAAACCAAATGCAATCTTGTGACCTCAGATAACCATAATGCATTGTATTTAAAAGACACAGAATGATTTTTGAATGCTTTCAACAGAAAGAGGTATATTAATTACATAATATTCATTTGTGTATCCCATATAAATATACAATTTTAATTTTTATGTGTGTTAAATATTGATTTTGGAAGAGGATAATTTGTTTTAGCAATTATACCCCCCAAAATATTAAAAGAAAAACCTGTCTCTTTGGTATCCATTATTTCTACATGGCTTGTCTCTTCTAGGAAACTGTGTGGAATTATCTAGAAAATGCATGAAGTTTGCTGTCATCTAGGCTTCCAGCTAGGGGTTGGTCCCTTTCTGCAAACTGAAGCTTCTATTTTGCTGGTATTTTCTATCTTCAGATAATTCTCTTTGAGACAATGGAAAGGGTGGCTGTCTAGCTGTTGCCATTTGCACGCACATGTACACACACACACACACACACACACACACTGCTATTGAGACTTTTTTGGGCTTTGTATTTATTTTGTAGTGGTGTTGGAACCTAAGATTTCTCATATGCTAGGCACATGTTCTACCACAGAGTTACAAGTTCCTGCCCTGGAATTGTTTAAAGTAGATAAACCTACACTTTAAAAATAAGATATGTTGGTAAGAGTGCATATGGAGAATTAAAGACAAAAAAAAAAAAACAAACATAAAAATAATCTTCCGAAAGTGTTGTTTAAAAAGATTTGTTTTTAAATCCAGTGTATGTGCACATGAGTGCATTGCCCACAGTGGCCAGATGAGGGTGTTAGATCCTTGGTGCTAGAGCTATGGGCAGTTGTAACTGCTGGATGTGGATGCTGGGAACTGAATTTGGGTCCTCTGAAAGAGCAGTATGTGTTCTTAGCTGCTTATTCATCTCTCTAGCCAAGGACAGAAAAACCTTATTGTTTTCCTAATGGAGAAGAGTTCTTATATAGTACATCTACTTGTACTTAATACACACACACACACACACACACACACACACACACACTTCAAATTATGCAAATAACTGTTATAAGAAATTACTAAAAATCTTACACAATAAAATTCTAAGTAATCTTGAATGGAAATACTGATATTACAGGTAGTTAGAGAGTAATGGTTAACATACCAAACTGCAATACAATAATCCAGCCATTCAGTCTGCCCCTCCCCCATCTCCAAAAATAAAAGAACCAGCAAAGAGTGTGGAGAGTAGTGGCCTCTGATATTTAGGTGGGATATGCGGATGTCTAAGATTTTTCTAGTTACCCAAATATTACATCTGATGGATGTACCAACATTTAGGGATGAGGGGTCCATTTCTGCTGACACTTCTGGTTTTAGATTTTTATTTTAAAAATTATGTAACTCTTACAGAGTCAGAGTTACAGGTGGCTATAAGTTGCCCTATGTGGGTTTTAGAAACTGAACTCTGGTTCTCCTGAAGGGCAGATGCACTCTCAACATCTCTCCAGCCCCACCTGCTTCTACTTTCTATTCTTGACTTCACCTCCTGTCCACTGACCTCTTGCCTTCTCTTGTGCAACAGCAGCCCTACACATATATAAGCTATGGAATGCCATGGTAGTCTTGCTGTCTTTACTGCTGTGTATTGGTGACTAGGGGGATTCAGGGAGTGACCAGAAGTCTGGGTCAGGATAAGAGGTCCCTATCATCTTATTTAGGAGATTGGGATGTGGTCTTGGTTTGGGGTATGTAAAAAATTACTGTACCTCACTGGGGTTTTTCTTCTAGAATTGTGGTTGAGCTTGGCACAGGAAAGCACCTATTTTCACTAATGACTTGCTCTTTGGGGACAGCTGAGAATTGGGAAATATGGCTTAATGATAGGAGCCTATGAATGATGTTTGGAGCTGCCCATGAATAAAGTTAGTGTTCTGGAGAATTGTACAGGAACAGATGCTCATAACCTCTGGTTATTTCCTTCAGGAACCCCCTTACCTGCTCAGTTTCACTAAGCCCCCGTGTGCCTCCCTGACATGCAAACATGAATATGCTACAATGCTGCTGAGTTGCTGAAGATGTTGAATTATGGAAGGATGTTATTGCTCTATACCTCACCAAAGTCCTCACAGTGAGAACTTCCTTTCCGGTTAACAGTATGAACAGATCCAAAACATGTATACATACATTTTCTGCAGGAGGGTAAAGACTATGTTCTCAGAAGCCAGTAATGGGAAGAGGCTGATGATCCAGATAAATCAGTGTAATGAGAACAAGCATTGCTTTGTTGTTCACCTCTGCACGTGTGCACTATTCCTGTAAATAGTAGTGAGCCCTCCAGCCATCTCTCCACTTTGAGTGTGGTTTACAGATGGAGGATGGGCCTGAGAGTACAGAACACAAGAAATATACCTCAAGAGAAATGAATTAACCAAAAAGATGAATTAAGACCCTGGTTGAGGGGCTGGAGAAATATCTCAGCAGTTAAGTTTCTGTTTCTTTTAAAGAGGACCTGAGTTTGATTCATAGCACCCAATTCTAGTGGCTCACAACTGCCTGTAACTCCAGCTTCAAGGCATCCAACACCTAATTCTGGTCTCCACAGGCACCTTCATACACATGTACTTGGACTCATATAGACAACTATGTTAAAAAGATTCTGGTCAAAAGCTCATGCCTAGAGAGGTTACAGCCCCTAATATGTAACCTGCTACTGTTTTCTAAATGGTCATGTGGTCAAATTGCCATCTAAATTTTAAAATCTATTCTTGTAGTCCTAAACTGTTCTTAACCTTGGACAGAGAAGCTTTTTGGGCTGCAAAATCAAAACAAAATCACAACTGGGCAGGCCTGGAATTCCAGTGCTGGAGTGATGGAGACAAGAGTATTAGACTCACTGGGCAGTCAGTTTAGCCAAATCAGGGAGTTCCAAGCTTAGAGAAATTATCTCAAAAAATAAAGTGAAGAGTGGACACCAAACACTGACCTCTGATCTCCACATGCACATGAATGAGCACACATGCATACACCACACACACAATCACACACATACCCAGAATTACTTGGGAATATATCTTGATAGACAATATCTGTACCTACTGTGACCCACATAGCTTGGATCTTCAAACCCTGACGAGATGAGAGGGTGAAGAAAGGATAGATTGACAGATGCCTGTATAGGAAATCAGGGATCAGGTGGATGTCTGCTACCACTGGGGGGCAAATACTACTTCCAGCAACCTGGAATCTCAGCGTGTTTATGAGGTACAACACAAGGGAAGAGCTTAGCAAAGTATTGGTGGGTGGTCTCGGTAGGTCTCAGTCTCAGGTTGTAACGTTATGGTTAACAATAAAGGTTTTGATTACTGTGCTTGAGGGAGAAAAATATAAAAGCAAACAATGCCTCTAATATGTAAGCACCTAGCTTGTTCAAGCAGTAGCCCAGTAGCCCACTTCCCCCTGTCCCAGACATTGAAGGCTAGTCTTAAAATCGATCTTGTAAAATATACTGTTCTTGCAAGATAGGTCAGAAGGTTAACTGCTATTTCTGCTTTTGTAATCAAGCTTGCTTACTCTGTTCAAAAGATGACTTGGACAATTGTAAGACATATATATTAAAATAAGCCTTTGCCTACATGTAGGCAGAATACACATAATCTCACGGTTTTTCTCTTTATAAGCTCTGAGAAAGTTTTGCCATCCCCTAGAGTCCTGGACATGTCATGCTTAGGTCAAGGATACATATTTCACTCTCTGTGCTTCCTCTACTCTTGGCTGTGGGTGTCCTTGACCTTGGTCCCCAGGGCTGCAAACAAAACATAAAACCAGAAGCCAGCATAGCCTGGTAGGTCTATAGATATAGGTACAATCAACCCGTTGCCACATTAATTTCCTGCTCGGCATTCTCCTTGCTATTGTGTAGTGGTTTCTTTGGAGATAATACTTTTCTTCTTACAGAGAATCTTATTAAGATGCAGGGTGTTCTAAAGGGAGGTGAAACATACCACACTGTAGGGCAGATCCTTTAACTCAGGAAGGAATCAACTCAGTGATTGAGACAGTCTCTGAAACTGACCAGGTGTACTAGGCCCATTATTCCCCAAGCATATACAAAAGTAAGGATGCTGAGAGACACTCGACTCGACACAGCTGCCTGGAAGAAACTCTCCAACATGTCCAATGGCCTGCAAGTTGTGCAGCGTGCCTCAGGTTGTCAGTTTTCTTGAGTCATTGCCCATGCTTGGGTGGGCTTTGGTGATGTGGTTGCCTTTGAGTCATTGCTGCTTCTGGAAGTAATCCTAATAAAAATCTCTGGTTTACCAAATTGTATTTTCATGGTATCCATACTTTGGTCTGTCATTGATGCCCGATCTGGGCACGTGTAGTTAGCATCTGCTCAGGAATGGTGTTGCATGTTACTATAAGATTTTCTTTCAGTTTTGTGGGGACCCATTAGCAAACACAGTTAATGAATGCTTTCACTTTTATTCCTCAACATACCAGTGATACAAACGATTTACATTTGCCATTGTTTAGTGACATGTGTGAATTTTATACATAGACCCAGGAAGGATAAGAATATTTAGCCCAAATACCAATAGATCAGAGAGGGTGCTCAGAGAGCCTTCACCCACATCTTCAAGGCTCCCTACACTTTTGGAGGCTAATGGCCTCAAAAAATGAAATGAGGTAAAGGAGGACTCTCTTTAAGATCCACTTGGTCACTGGTAATGCTCAGTTGTGGATGGCTTTTCTTCATTTCTTGGATCAGCTTTTGGATACTGGGGTTAGCTCCATCAAATTTCAACCTAGGTCACAACCAGAGGAGAAAAATAGTTTGTTTCAAGAAAATCCATTTAAACTTCCCACATGCCTTAATGTCTCATGGGTCACTTTAATACTACACTGCAAGGTGGAATTACATAGTGATGTTTTAAAACTTATTTTGGTATATGGTATATGCATGTGTGCCCATGCATGTGTTGGTGGAATACACTCCCGTGGAATACACACCTGAGTGTTTGGAGGGGGCAAATTTGAAGTCTCAAGTCTTCACAGAAAGTCTTTACTGCATCAGTTCCCATGGTGTTCTGAGATAGGTCTAGAGTTTTCAGGCTCTTGTTGCTTCTGAGAGTCTCAGAGAAGTCTTTACAGTTTGATGGAGTGATGGAGCATCCACATAGCCTTGCAGACAAAACACAAAACTTAACTTACTAAGTCTTACCCAGTACTGGATCCTGTATAGTATAGTACTCACCTTCTAGGAAAGTTGTACTTACTTGTACAATAGGGGCATGACAGTTATGGGGGTTACTACCAAGTTTCTGCTTGGATTTGAGGCTGTTAGGAGGCTACATGGTACTATAAACAGGGTTGAAAGTTTTCTAGTGGGGAACTGGATGTCATTTCACTAGATGACCACACACCGTCAAACAGATATTTATAACTACAACTTGTGTAGTTTTCAAGTTTAGTCAGAGAAGCTTCTTTTTGCAGTTAAGCGTAGTTAATGAAGAATCTTATAACTGATCACAATGTTAAGAATAAATGAGCCAGGCAGTAGTGGCGCATGCCTTTCATCCCAGCACTTGGGAGGCAGAAACAAGCAGATTTCTGAGTTGGAGGCCAGCCTGGTCTACAGAGTGAGTTCCAGGACAGTCAGGGCTATACAGAGAAATGCTGTCTCGAAAAACAAAACCAAAACCAAACAAAAAAACAACAACGAAAAATGAATAAATAGAAGGTCCTCTTCATCAATCTCACTCCTTTCAAGGCTCAGGAAAATATCTTGTAAGAGGGGGTAGATAGACTAAGAGCTGGAGCACGGAGAGGAGCCATATGAAACATTATCATGTGGATACCACATGACTGCTGCACACATGGACTCATAGCAACTATAGTTACCCGTGCGAGACCTGCACAGACTAAGCCAGCCAAAATTTCAGCATAGATGAGGGAGGGGCTCCAGAGGCTCCACTCCTTACTGAGAAGCTATTGTCAGTTGAGAGGGAGAGCCACTTCAGAGATGAAGACATGGTAGGTTGCCCATGTCCCCACACCTATGTGCATATGATCAGTATTCACTGGACTAAGTGGACTGATTAATGCCAATAATGCCAATGACAATAAAAGAACATGAAATTGGGAGGAAGATGGATTAGGCAGTCCCAGGAATGGATCAAAATGCATGGTATACATCTATGAGAATCTCATAGAATAAAAAGTTACAAATTTAAGTAGCAGTTAATTAATTCAACCAAAGCTATGGGTATCATCCTGTGTGCCAGACACATGGGTGTAAGGAATCAACAATGAGGAACAGAAGTTTGTTCCCTCAGGGAAAACAAAAATAGTGTACGTGTAGCATATTACATGTACAAGGAAAGATTAGAGAAGGAAAGGAGTATCTGGGGTGCCAGATCAAGGGCTGTGGGTGACATGAGAGAATGAAGAGAAAGAACAGCAGGTATCTTGAGTAGATCTCCAGACAGGGAAAGGGCTCACACAAAGGCCTGATGTAGGTTTACAGGTCTTATGTGAAATAGTATCAAGCTGATCAAGCTATACATATGTGATGCACACAATCACAGCATCCACAGAGGACTGGGCATGGTGGTGTAAGTCAGTGGTCCTAGCGCTTGGGAGGAGCAGGAGTCAAAAGTCATCTTCTGCTACATAGAGATTTGAAGCTAGCTTGGGATACATGGAAAAAAGTTGATAACATATTGTGGGTGGTGGTGGTGAGATGGAGTGGTGGATGAAGGTTAAGCCTGATGACCCGAATTCGATCCTTGGGACTCACAGGGAAGGAGAGAACACACATGTGTTTTGTCGATCCTTGGGACTCACATGGAAGAAGGAGAGAACACACGCGTGTTTTGGAATGCTCTAGCTCTCCATTCTCTAAGAAGTAAGTAAGTAAAAATCTAAATGACGTTTGAGAAGAAAACCCACAGGCAAAACAAAGAAGTCAGAATACAGACCCACGTAAGGTCAACACACGCACCTAGATGTTGCTATGTTTGAACAGGTATAGGTAAAAATTCCATGTAAGTGGGAGAAGGCTCCAAGATTTCAGAATAGACTAGACTTTGAAAGAAGAATGGATAGAGGATACCACACAAAATGAGGAAATAATATGCTCCGAGGAACAGCTTATACTGAAGTTGTTGTAGGAGAGAAAGACCCATTCCATTTTGAACAAAGATCTCAATTAACTCTACAGAAACAGGAAAATGGATATGTTCAACACGGGAAAAAGCCTTCCATCTGGGGATGCCAAGGGTGCAGGAGGCAGAGAGGAGAGGCTGCAGAAGTGATCAAGTGATGGACATGTATGCGGGTCACACATGTGGGATATCAAGCCCATCTCAGGTCATGGGCTAAGTTTAGTCCATGCTGTTGAATGAGCTCCATGTGGTAAGCACTGAGTGCATGGCTTGGCAAGTGTTTGAATAATAATGCTAGTTTTGTTGTTTATTATCACGACAGACATGTTTTCAGCAGACACACCTCACCCTGTTTCCTAGAAGGCACAAATGAGATGCTACATAGAGGAGTTAGAGCTGACTGGTGTTGTGTAGCAATTTCCTCCAAGATAAAACATCCTGTCTTGGAGAAAAGCTCATTAAGACTCAGGATGTTAAACAGAAGTGAAATAACAGGCTGCTTAAGGCAGTGGTTCTTAATTTGTGGGTTGAGACCCCTTGTGGGGAGGGGGAATGCCAAGTGATGCTTTTTAGGGGTTGCCTAAAACCACTGGGAAACACAGATAATTACATTATAATTCATAGCAATAGGAAAATTACTACTGTACAGTAGCAACGAAAATAATTTTATGGTTGGGAGTTACCACAGAAAGTGTATTAAAGGGCTGCCACATCAGGAAGATAGAGAACTACCGCTCTAAGGGGAGGTGAATGATTTTATCCTGGAGGGAAGTTTCTTAAGCTCAGAAGTAAAGCCCAATAGCTTTAGTAACCTCCTGAACCTGGCAGATACACTAGCCCCTTCCCTCACAATGCATATATAAGGACTGCTAGAGACACCCTTAGACTAGCTGAGCTGCCTGGAAGAGACGTTCTCCAACCTGTTGTGGCACCTACAGGTTTGCAGAGTGCTTCAGGTTTCCAGCTTTGTTGAGCCATTTGCCATGCTGGGATGGGCTTTGGTGATGTGACTATCTTTGAATCATTTCTGCACCTGCAAATGACCCTCACCCATATTTATGTAAGAAACCCAATAAACTCCTTGGTTCACCAAGTTGGACTTTGGTGGTAACCTTAGTTTGGTCTGTCATCAGTTCCTTATCTTGCATAAGTAGATGCTATTTTCCATCTTTCCAGGTAAAGCAGTCTTCCCATTTGGAATGCCAACAGGGCATTATGCGGAATCCCAGGGCCACACCTACGCTAGGTGAGCACTAACCACTGAGCATCATCCCCATCCTCTAGAGAGCTGTCACCATTGATACCACAGCACTGATGTGCTGCCAGTACATCAGCACCACAAATCACCATGGCTGCTCCCTCCCTATAATTCTGATGATCAGTCAATGTCCGCACTAGCATAAATTGTAACCATGATGGAGTGAGTACATTCTACGTACATCTAAGGATGTACCAATATTTTCTCTACTTCCTGGGGATTTGTAGGCATTTCTTGGTTTCTGGGGAAGGGAGAAACACTTTCTTTAGTGATGTAGCCATGAATAAGGTGGTCATGCTCTTGTAAGTAACTCCTTACCTATCGCCAACCCTGGTTAAACTCAGTGGGACACACACACACACACACACACACACACACACACACACACACCATGAAAATGGAAGAAGGACTGGTTGGGAAGAGGAAGGGGATCAAGAGAGGGTAACACAGGAGGGTAAAGTGATATGATCAAAATACATCATACACCTGTATGGGAGTTTCACAGTGACTGCAATATAATGCATGATTAATACATACTAGCAAACATTAAACTTAAAAGATATACTAAAAATACTGATGCCTGACTGCAACAATATTGATGATAGCCACACTACAGAATCAGCCAGGCCTGGTGTAACTCTGGCACTTGGTAGGCTGAGGGAAGAGGATAGTGAGCTCAAGGCCCTCATGTAGACATCTATTAAAACATCCTGTCTTACACATAAGTGTATTTTTGTTTTATTTTTGAGACTGAGTCTTACTATGTAGCCAAGTCTGGCAGTGAGCCCTCAGTCCTCCTGCCATATCCTCCTGAGTGATGGGATTTTAGTCATGCACCATCATTCCCAGGTTCTTTTTTCCCCCTCCCCGGCGAAGACACTGGTATCTGGATTGCACTCCAGAGATTCTGGTTTGATTATCCTGTGGTATTGCCCAGGTACTGAAATTTTAAAAGCTCTAAGCATTTCTATTGCAAAATAGAAAACTAGATACAGAACACTGCAAATACACCATACTAACATGTGTTACAAACACAAGATAACATGTTTTATTTTAAAATATTTAAATTTAAATATTAAATATTTCATATCACTATGTAACAAGCTAGTTTACATAGTGATACCTACCTGTAAATCTAGCTCTCAGAAAACTGGACCAGAAGATTGCAAATTTTAGGGTGCCCTGGACTATGTAGTAAAACCTGTTTTGAAATATTTGATGAAGTTTGTATGCAGGGTATACAACATGATGATTTGATGCTTCTTGTGCATCAATGGCCACAAAGAAATAATTTGGTTACCACCATACTATGTTAGAGCTCCCTAATTTGTCGTTTTTATAATCTTGTATATAAATAATATTTGGAGTTCTACCAATGTTTACTTTTCCACCCCACCTTGGAGGTCTTACTCCGTGCTTCTGTGAATCTGGCTTTCTAAGTTTTCCTGGCATTTGCTGAAGATCCACTGACCCTAGTTCAAGTACAACAACCCAAGCACCGCCAACAGATGTGGTGTGTAAGGAAAGCATGGTAAAACTTAGAACGGAGCATTCCTCAGCCATGAGAAGACAAGGAACTCTGGCATCTGTGACAATGTGAGTGAGCAGGGGGGACATTTGTTGGGTGACAATCATATGACCGCACTTTTATGCAGAATATTATCTATCACAAGTCTTTCACAGTTAAGGATTGTCATTAAGAGCGTTTGATTGATACTCCTAAATTGCCTGGGATTTGTAGGACAGAATCAAGTAGGCTCCACTGACCTTACTGAGGCCATAGGTATAATGATCAACTTGTATCTCTATAAACCTTGGGAGTTGGGCAGCAATGGGTGCTTCTTCTGCTTGGCTTGATGCATCACATCCTTAAATTTTTTTCAGAGGAGACATTTGTATGCTCTGTTTGTGTAAATGTGTGTTCACAAATAAATGAAGTGTGTGCCACTGTTTGTGGAGGCCAGGGGTTTGATACTGTTTTCAGCATTCCCAGTCTCATATTTTGAGATAAGTCTTCTCTATGCACCTGGGACTTGTAATTTGGCTAACATGGCTGCCCATTGAGTCCCAGAGATGCCCCAGTCTCTGCTTTCCCAGTGCTGACATTGTAGGTGTATACCATCACACTTGGCTTTTTTATGTTGATGCTGGGAATATGGCCCCCAGTCTAACAATTGCACAGCAAGCAATCATATCCACTAGCTAACTTTAAAAATTTTTAACTTTACATGCATGGCTGTGTGGCCAATGAGATAAGAAGGGAGCAGATCCCCTGGAGCTGGCAGTTACAGCCAATTTGGAACCACTTGATGTGAGCTTGGGAACAAAATTTATGTTCTTTGTGAGCAACAAAGAGATCTTAACGGCTGAGCCATTATCTTTACAGTCCCTTGCCTGGTGATTTAAAAGAACTCTAAACTTGGGGCTAGAGAGTTAGATCAGTGGGTAAAGTCCCTTGCTGCCAACCTGGGTTTGAACTCTAGATCTCATGTGGTGGGAAGAGAGAATCAACTCCCTCACGTTGTCTTACTGACCTCTATGTACCAGCTGTAGACACAAATACTAGAAAAATGTGATACAATACTCAACTGATTTGACTCAGGACTTCCCTATTGCTTCTGAAGGCAACTGCTACACTTGAAAGCTCCCTTGAGGTACAGATTCCAGTTCAAAAAAGCACAACTCACCACAGACTTTTCAAGTTACTCTTGGGGTTCTTCAAAGCCTCACATAGAAACTTTGCTCCTGTGGTTCCAATGCGATTTAGCCCCAGATCCAAGTGCTCCAGGCTCAGTGTTTGTCTGAGCATCTTTGAGAGATGCTGGCAACCGTTGCTAGTGATATTACAGGACCACAGTCTGGAAAACCACATGTACAGGGACAAAAACCAGAAACGAATAAACACTTTAGTCCATTCTGGGATGACACACCTAAACCACAACCTTCTACCTCAAGCCATTGGTTTCAGTCAAGCTTAGAGACATTGTGATAAATAATATTGGAATGAAATCAAAGGGTGGGTTTCCATATGGGTTTCTCAAAAACTCCTCTCTCTCTCTCTCTCTCTCTCTCTCTCTCTCTCTCTCTCTCACACACACACACACACACACACACACACACACACACAGAGCTGCAATGCCTGCAGGCAGAAAAGACTTACACCAGGGTCTGTAGTTTGCACTCGGGGCAGCTTAAGCCTTCACACAGGTTTTTCACTCCGTTATCTCCAAGTTCATTCTTGGCCAGGTTGAGGTGTGTCAGAGTCTGGCTGACCATCAGAATGGAAGCGAGGTCCTTGCAACAGACTTCAGTGAGACGACAGTTCTCCAACCTGTGGATGATTCACATAGCTAGACCAAATAGGACTGGTTTTACCAACAATAAGTCTAGGAAGGGAGAGGCTCATAGGGCCCCACCCAACTCAACTGTTGTCTATGACTAGACTTTAGGAGAAGGGGAATTACTATTCTTAGTTGTGTCTCCTCTGCTGATCCCATCAGGCTTCAACACATAGCTACAAACCCACAGTCCCGCCCATGGCCCTGGTCATAAATAAGGTGAATAGGTATAAATGAGAGAGATTTGTCAGGAGGATAGTCTGGAAGGTGGGGGTGAGAATGTCAGTATGCATGGTGCACATGTATAATCCCAAACCAAGCCAAACTAACTAAAACAAACAAATCATATATCTATTAAGACAGGAGAGGGCATTTCCAGCTGTCTCCAGAAGATAAACTCCTCAAGTTCTTGTTGATTTCCACCACACAGTCATGATCACATGAGGGATTTAGACTTAGGAAAGCAATCTAAGACCTCCTAAAACTAAGCCAGCTAAAATCCAGCATGGATGAGGGAGGGGCTCATACTGAGGAGCTATGGGCAGGTGATAGTTTCTGGGGTAGGAAGAGTCAAGTTTTCTTTGGGGATGTGTCTCCTGAGAGGTGACCCATGCTCCAGTAGATTGTCTTACCCCCATGGACAGTAAGTAGACTCAGTGGGTTTAAGCAAAGAGCATGTGAAGTTGGGAGGGGCTAGTGAGGACAGGATGGAGGGAATTCAGAGGCGAGAAAATAGGGGATGAGTTTTATCAGGTGACACACAGACATGCATGCATTAAATTCTCAACAAAAAAGAGGGAGAAGAGCAAAGTGAGTGATGCACAGTCAAAAACACAGAAGCAGGTGTCTGCATGCAGGGGTGGGCTCATAGTGTTGGGAACAAAGAAACTTATTTTTAGACTCCATTTAATCATAGGGAGAAACGAAGCTCAAGCTCCCAGGACCTCAGGGAGCTGGGGACTTGCAGGAGCTGAATGGCTTCTATTATGAGGAAGAAGTTGTCTGAGTCCAGAAAGCTCAAGGGCAACTTCTCTGTCTGCTTGCAGGGTCAAACTAAGTTCATGTTCCCAAGCCCAGGAACTTATTCCTAACTTGATCAGAAAAACTCTCTTGCTCAACCCCTTATGTCAAAATATGATTGGGCAATGCTACAGTGTACCCCACTGCCCCTCACTTTGTGGTCTTATCCTTTAAATTCGCTGTGCAATTTCTCTTCAGGGTCACAGTTTAGCTTCTGAGTCTGTTCTGTGGCCCTGATTACAATAAAATTTTGTCATCTGCATTGACTAGTGGAATTTTATTGGATTTGTGTTGGACTTAAGTGGGTCCCACAATAGTATGGGTTGCCTTGTAAGTGTGGAGTCAATCATGTCTTTCCTGTCTATAACTCAGTCTCCAAAGTGATGTTCCATAGGAAGAGAAGAGATACTTACGATACCCTCTGCAGTATACAGTTTGGTTGCCTCCAAGTCTTACATAGCAGCTTAGCACCCTTGTCCAAGAGATGGTTGTCTGTGAGATCCAGACATATCAGGGATTGATTGACTTTCAGGGTTGGAAAGAAGTCATCCCATTTCTGAGCTGTGGTAGAACAAGATCCCAGGCTGTGGAAGAAATGAGAACAAGTATGTTCTGAATGGTCCGCAGAATGTTGTAGGTAGGACAGCTCTTCTTGCAGTTGTGAATGAGTTCATTAAGTATATGGCAAGCCAAAGTAAGAGAACTAATTGAAAGAGAACACCAAATCAAAGGCTTACAAAGGGCTAGCAGAAACTGACTGTGGCTAATTGAAGGGATCGGATTGTTTCTGATCAAGCTTGTTCTCCTTGGATGAACTTCCCATAGACAAACTTTTGAGTTTTCTTTCCTATTGTAGGAACGAATGGTTTACTTCCTAGTTTTTCAAAGGTACAATGTTTATACTCTTTGGCCATTTTGTGTTTTCCTTCCCTTGGTGAGTACAAAAACATGGTCTAAATAAATTGCCTAGATTCACTACATTTCACTCTCTCCCACATAATTTTTTGATCATGCATGCCTTTAATACTAGCACTCAGGAGGTGGAGGCAGGTGCATCTCTGTGGGACAGGCTAGTAGGGTCTACACAGGATGTTCCAGGCCAGCCAGAACTACACAGTAACATCCTGTCTCAAATTAATTTTAATCCTTTTACTATTTCATATAGCTATATATCTTATTCACATCCTCTCCTACTAATTCCTACTGCCAACAATTTCAACAGATTTCCATCCCAAATTCATGTTCCCTTTTAGCCCCACCTGTAGCTGAAGAGATATTAGCCACCAGTGCCAGCTTGGGGAGGGTGAGTCAATTTTTTAGTGTTATGACCACTGGTAGGTTACCCATGCCTCAAGGATAGCCCCATACCCATGTGCATACACGTATTGCTAATTGTACTGCCATAGATTTATGAATATATAGATATAGTTTTTGAGACAGGGTTTATTTATGTATCCATGACTGACTCCAAACTCATTATGTATACCAGGCTAGCCTTTGATCTACCTGCTTCTGCCTCCCAGGTTCTTGAATCAAAGGTATGCACCACCAAACCCAGCTTCATATATTATCTGTGAGACTGGATCTCACTGTGTGGATCTCAAACTTTCAGCTCTCTTGCTTCAGTCTCCCCAGCCCCATGATTATAGGCAAGTGGCAGATTTTTATTATCTACAATTTTATGTTGGAAATAATTGAATCTTAACATTGAATGTAATCCACATAGAATGATATGTAGACATTTGTTACACAGCTAAATTGTACGAGAGATAACCTCTCTCTTAGAGCTACACTGTTACTATGTAACCAATAAATCAAGGTATCAACATATTATGTGGACTGCCAATTGCTTACAAAAATTACATACATTGAACTTATATGAAATTTCCTTTCGTCTTGGGCATTAGCTTATTCATTTAAAGTGAAAATTGAGTCTCAAATATTCAAGTTATACACCTTGCCTACCAGATAATTCTCTCAGGAAAAGAAAAAAAAATACCATTTTCCACGGAGTTACAACTTATCTCATGACTTGTTTTATCTCATGCCCCAGTCTTTATGGATTGTATGTTATCCCCTCTTTATTGACAAGAGGATAACACATACTATGGGACACATAGGATGGCTTGTGGCCTTACACTGTGTCCCTGCTACTGCTGCTGGCTCAAATGTGGTCATGTTAGGATCCATGGACCACAGGATGGGGTGATGGTAAAAGCAGTAGAGAACATCCCAACAGCTGATATCCCAGTCAAGAATGTTGCAATGGAAGGGCCTAACTGATGCTCTGGAGCACCTTTGCTGGGACGAAGGGGTCTTCAAGCTTATGTTAAATGACAACCCAAGAAGAACATAACTACAACAACCACAAGAAAAGACCCAATAGGGCTGTTACTTAAACTCTAGGAGTTTCTTGATCACAGGGTTGTCATATATAGTTGTTTAGGTTGCTCAGGGAAGGTGAAGACTGAATTATTTTTCTGTCTTCTAGTCTATGTGCTCTGAATGTTGGTTCTCTCGTTCTCTCTCTCTCTCTCTTTCTCTCTCTCTCTCTCTTTCTCTCTCTCTCTCAGCATAAGCAATCTTATTAGGTATATTGGGAGACAGAAATGAAACCCAGAGCGCCAGGAGAATGAATGGAAATATGGGGGTGGGGGTGGGAGGAGCTTCTAGAAAGTCTCAGAGACCTGGGATATGAGAGGCTCTCTGGACTCAATGGGGGTGATTCCTCAATGCTGGAATGCCCAACAGTAGGGAGATGGGACCTGAAGAGACCAC
Organism: Rhynchomys soricoides; assembly: GCA_019843965.1. NCBI lineage: Eukaryota > Metazoa > Chordata > Mammalia > Rodentia > Muridae > Rhynchomys > Rhynchomys soricoides. The sequence goes on along the minus strand of JADRCH010000849.1, from coordinate 1,704,688 downwards.
CTCCAGCAGTTAGACAGAGACTCCCAGTGGAGGGATGGGGACATCAAGCAACCTTCAAAAATTTTGACCCAGAATAGTTCCTGTCTAAAAGAAATTCAGGGACAAAAATGGAACAGAGACTGAAGGAATAGCAAACCATTGACTGGTCCAACTTGGGATCCATCCCATGGGCAGGCACCAAATCCTGACGCTATACTGATGCTATGTTGTGTTTGCAGACAGGAGTTTAGCATGGCTGTCCTCTGAGAGGCTACACCAGGAACTGACTGAGACAGATGCAGATACTTAGGCCAACCATTGGAATGAGGTTGGGGACTCCTAAGGAAGAGTTAGGGGAAGGATTGAAAAAGTTGAGCGGGATGACAAGCCCATAGGAAGACCAACAGTGTCAATTAACCTGAACCCCTGGGAGATACCAGAGATTAAACCAAAAGAGCATACATAGGCTGGTCTGTAGCCCCCAGCACATGTATAGCAGAGGCCTGCTTGTCTGGCCTCAGTGGGAGAGGATGTGCCTAATCCTGTAGAGACTTGATACCCAGGGAAGGGGCATGCCTGGGGGTGGGGTAGCATCCTTTCAGAGGTGAAGGGGAGGAGGGATGGGGAGAAGAACTCTGGGAGGGGGCAACATTTGGGATGTAAATAAATAAAATAATTAATTAAAAAGTAAGAAATCTTTCTAACTTAGATTTGCTATATAGAAAAACCTGAGAGAGTTTTATATGACCAGACTTTTAGGGAATGAAAAGACAGACCTGAGAAACTTCAAGTTGCATGCTGGATTTTTCAGAACCTCACACAGTGAGTGAAGCATGCTGTCCACTTTACCACCTTGCAGGGTCAGATGTGAGATGGTTTCATAACCATTAAAAACGAGGCACAATTTCTTGTACGCATCATCTGGGGAAATATTTTTGAGGCTGAAGAAAAGAATACAATAGAGGGGATCTTGAGTTCTGGTGAGATGGCTCAGTAAGTAGATATACTTGACACCAAATCTGTCAACTTCAGTTTGATCCCAGGGACCCACATGGTCAAACGAAAGAACCAATTCTGGCCAATTGTTCTCTGGCCTCCACTCACACAAATATATACCTTACATTCCCCTCCACCCAATTATAAATAAATATAATAAAAATTTCTAAAACACTGATTGTGACTTTCTATACTTCTACTGTACAATAAACAGAAAGCAAAGGAATATAGTATGCTTACATTTTAGCTCCCCCAAATTAAACCACCCCATTCTTCAAGGCATTGTTGACAGACATGTACTTAGGCTATACAACATTGTTTTGTTATAGATACACCTCATCAGATAATTGACCCAACCAAGATAATTAACATATCTATCATCTCACACAGCTGCCATTTTTTCACTTCATAGCTACAACCTACACCCTTGAAACAACCAAGAAACATGTTGATTTTGGGAGACATGCTCCTTCTTTTGGTGCAACCATATAAGACAGATTTTAAAAAGATTTATTTTTAACTACGTGACACTGTGTATATCTATGTATGAGTAGGTGTGTGGGTAATGTTTGTGTGAGTACAGCTGCCCTCAGACAACAGAAGAATGTATCAGGTTCTCCGGACTAGTGTTACAAGAAAATGAATAGAAGATTATGTTGTGTCAAATAAGCCATTATTTTTTGTGTACGAGAATACAGAAGATCTATGCTTTCGTGTCATGTGTGGTGGTATAGGTCTGTAATCCAACCATATGGGAGACAGGTAGATTGTTAGAAGTCTGAAACCAACTTGGTCTACAGATGAGCTGTTGGAAAACCAGTGCTACATAGACTGCATCTCAAAAGACCACCTAAACCACCCCCTCCAATCCATCTGGGCTATATAGACCCCATCTCAAAGACCACCTAAACCACCCCCTCCAAGCCACCCTCAACTCTTCTCAGCAAATATGGAGTATATAATATATTATGACAACATTACAGCATACGCCAGTTACAGATCTTACTTATCTCAACTCAAGCTTTGCTTCTATTGCCCGACATTTCTCATTGGAAACTACCTGAAGTCCTTGAAACTCTTTTGATTTATATCTTCCTAGGTTTCAATCTTCTAGGCTCACAATCTACAGATTAACCTCAACTAAGAGTGAAATGTTTCCCACACTCTGCCCTCATGCATTTAAGTTACAGACTTAACGTTTCTCCTGCCAATGTTTTAACACAACTCTTTTTATTCCAATTTCATTAACTTGTGTACATGTTTTTGGTAATAGACACACACACTTTGCCCAGTTGACTTTCTATGTTCATGCCTCAAGCACATTGCTCTCTATCTTTCTACATTAGTGGCTTTCAGCCTGTCATGATTCTGTGTCCCCTGGGAATACTAGATGATACTTGGAAACCTGTAGACACTGAGGTATCTTATGACTGAAGGCTGAAATGCTCTTGATACCTGGCATGTGGAGGCCAGGGAGGGGTACTACTCACCAGTCTACAATATATAGACCAACCTTCCTCCCTCCAAACAAACACATCACTCAAATTCCCACAAAGTTTTGGGACTCTGTTCTATTTAGAGCCCAGTGGTTACTATAGTAGAATTCAAACTGCCTGAGGAATCTTGATTTTTCTTATGGTATTTGTGGACATCAAAGCTGTATTCTGTGATTCTTCTCTAGATAAACTTAATGGCAGGGCTATCTAAATTCCCTGTGTCTTGGATACCTGGTTTGAGTCTGGGATATGAGTTTGAGGATTTTTCCAGTACTCTATAATTGTGAGCTCTTTGGTTGTATGGTAGGGGGTTCTCCTCTGGAGATCAGCTCCTACTTACACCACTTTCTGGAGACAACAGGAAGCAGAGGACAGCTTTTCACAAAGAATCTCCAGTGAGGAGCTGTTGAGGAAGCTTTCATGGATGTCTAGAAAGACCAGTTTCTCATTTGAATTGAATGTGTCACAAAAGTCTGACCAGAAAGTTAGCATGCGTTGTTCATCCTGGGACCTACAAAAACAAAGAGACTAATTTTTATTTCTACATGTACTCATGTGTGCTTGCATGCTCCCATGAATCTTCCAGCACCTTCCACCTTTTGTTTGAGGCAGAATCGCTCACTGGTTTGCAATTGCACCAAGGAGGCTAGGCCAGCAGCATTTAAGCTTCCAGGGATCCATTTGTCTCCACCGTCCATCTTTCCAACACTGAGGTTATAGCCATGCACAACCTTGTGTTTCTGTGTGGGTTCTGAGGATCTAAACTCAGGTCTTTGCATTTGCCTCACTATAAGTTATTTAAGGACTGAGCTTTAAGGGTTGGGCCATCTTCACAGTTTCTACAAAAGCTTTTGAAATTTGTCTATTATACCAGCATCCAAATGGATGGTTGCTATGATATTTTCCTGCGTACTTTGTCCTTCCTGGTCTGTCTCCACTCACCTGCCTGCTTCTTTCTGATCCCCTTATGTTTTCACACAACATATATTCTATTACCTGCAGTTCTTCTTTTCTCTTAAGGAATCTTCCCATCTCATGGCCCTTGGTCTACTTGGCTTCTATGTTGCTGCAATTAAATATCATGACCAAAAGCAACTTGTGGAGTAAAGGTTTTATTCTGCCTTTTTCTTCCTGATCACAGCTCATGACTGAGGAACTCCAGGCCATGGAGGAATACTTATTAATGGCTTGCTCAATCTGTTTTCTAATATGTCCTCCTCCAGAAACACCAGTATAGGAATAAAACCACCCACAGTGGACTAGGCCCTCTCATATCAATATCAACAAAAACATGTCCCACAGACTTGTTTACAAGTTAATCTCTCAACTGATGTTTTCTTCTCTCAGTTGACTCTAGTTTTATGCTCACATCACAAAAAATAGTCTTGAGTAGTTTCATAACCTAACCTTCCTCATATATTAATACACATACATAAAAACATTAAAATCTAGAATCAGTTTGAGAGAGAACATGGTATTTATCTGAATCTGCCTTGTTTGTTTAGTAATTTCTAATTTATTCATGTTCCTGGAACTGTTATGATTTCATTTTTCTTTACAGAACAATAATATTTAGTCATTTGCAGCAACACATAAGACATTATATAAAGCGAAGTAAGCTAAACCAGAAGGGCAATTACTTAATATTCTCTCATCTATAGCAATTTAAAAAAGACAAGTTGAATATTAAAATAGTGCTTGAGGTTGAGATAGGTTAAGGCACGCCAGGGGAGAATGTATGGATTTAAAAATTTATGATATATGTGTGTGTGTTTGCCTGCGTGAATGCCTATGTACATGTGGGCAAGAAGAGGGTACTATTTTTCCTGAAACTGGACTTATAGACAGTTGTAAATCACCTGAAGACTCTGGGAATTGAACCCGGTTCCTCTGGATGACTAGCAAGTTCTCTTATTGCTAAGCTGTCTCTTCAGGCCCTCAAAATACCTTTAATTTCCATTAACATAATGGCTAATGATATTGTGTACTTAGAAAAAATAGAAAAGCATCTATAAGTGGGTAAAACAAAAGTGCTTTAAGGATTATTTAGAAAATAATGTCCAGAGAAGTGACGCTTTAGCTCAATGGTAGTGCACATGTGGAGTATTCATTAGGAACTATGTTTGATCTCACAGGGGAACACAGCAAATAAGTTTTTATATTTGAAATCAATACAGAGTGAGGCCTTCAAGTGGAACATATTTAATAAAATTTCATTTTACAAAGCAAAAAAGGCTTTATGGGAGAAGGTAACAGAGCACATATAATGTGAGGACAGGTGAGATGATTCACTGGGAAAAGGTGCTCGCTGCCAAGCTGATGAATTCAATGTCTAGAATACATGACGTTCAAGTAGAAAACTGGTTTTCGTAAACTATCCTCTGACTTTCGCACACACATACTTAATAAATGAGTTTAATAAAAACATGTGATGTAAAAGTGGAAGTGGGGATACCCATGAGTAAAAGGCTTTAAGCATAAACGGTGGGCAGGGAGATGAGGGGTACGGGCAGGAGAATTTACTAAGACTGTATGAAAATGCTGTAAAGAAAGTAACAGAGCAGTTGCCCACTGGAAGAGAGGAAACCATAGGACCTAAGATGCTCTGCCCTCAGGCTGACATCCTTAATTATATCATCATTTTCACTTTTATTATTAATTAGGAAGTTGAATGGGTACAAAATGTCCTACACTGACCTACAGAGAATGAGAGACTTCAGCCTCTTATTAAATACACGTGGGATGAGTTGGAGGCTAGAAGTGCCATTAAGAAGCGTGCAAGGAAAACAGGGTTCTTACCTTTGATCCTTAGCTGTGGACTCCAGTGCAGCATCAGTCTCTGGGAAGACCGTCTTTTCTACTTTCAGGGACATTGTCTGCAAGTTCTGAGAGTTCTTGAGGCAGAATGAAGCATGGATGAGGTCCATGTTGGTTTTCAAATGCAAGGAGATTTCCTCAAAGAGGGCCATGGCTTCCTTCACAAACTCCTCCTCCTGAGATTCATAGAGACAGAACAAGATCTCTTGCATATTCATCAGTAATAGGAAGGGTTTATTTTCCCCCGACTCACACTCCAGGAATTTTCTTTTGACCCCAGTTGATATTTGGCAGCCAAAAATTATCTCCAGCTCTTGAATACGAGTCTCCTTCAGGAGACCAAATACAAACGGCAGCATTCCAGATAGGTTGGGGTTTTTTAATCTTGCTTTCCTCGAAAGCATATTCTGTATACTATACTTAGAGACATCCTTGCTTTCCTGTCCGAGTTCCTGGACAAATATTATGGCAGCCAGGAGCTGCTGGATACTGAGGCAGATGAAGGAGAGACAGTTTGTACTGGAACTGTCCTTAAGGAAGATGTGCCTGCACACCATGGGATGCAATTTATTCGGGTTCAATTTTAATTTCAAGAAGTCTTCTTCACAGAGTACAGACACCTGTTCCAAGAGACTATCGGCAGCCAGGATACATATTTTCTTGAATAAGATTTGGAGTTGCTCGTCGAGATGGCCCTCACAGGTTTCTGGTGAGAAGACTCTGCAGAGGAAGTTCAGGAACATAGAGGTGTGGGTCTGACATGTCAGAGCCAGGTCTTCCCCCTTCTTCATCCCTAGCTCCAGACAGAGGCAGAATATCCCACATGCAGCAGGAAGTGAGGCCATTTGGAAGAGAGCAGCGTTGCATCTCACATCCTTGAAAGCTCTCAGTGCTTTCCCCTCACCTTTATCCTCCTCCTCTTCCTCATCCTCCTCGTCCTCAAAGTATTTCTGAAAGTACTCCTTCTTTTCCTGCTCTAAGAAGCCCTGAGTTTCTACTAGGACAGGCTGATCCATCATGAGGTAGATTTGGCGCAAAGCCTGTGTCCGTGTGGTTACCAGCAGTGTGCCATGAGGTGCCATCTTCCTCGTCAGCAAACTGCCCAGTAAGACTGCTACAGGCTTCACTGTGTTCCAGTCACCACAGATGTCACGGATCAGAGCCCCTGCTGGAAATGTCAGCTCATCAAAACCATCCACCACAAATAAGAATTGCTCTGCTAGGAATAGACCCCGCATCACACAGTCCCTCCAGGAGGGATTGTCCATGGAGAGGAGGTGGGCAAAAGTGCAGGGTTTACTATTAGTAACTTCTCTGCAGCTGATGTAGAAGGCACATGAGAAAATCTGGGCCTGCTTACTCTCTGACCATTCCAGCATTAGCTTCCTTGCTGTTGTGGTTTTTCCAGAGCCTGGAGGGCCATGCAGCACAATTGTATGCGCAAATGGCATTTCTGTGTTTGGGTTACACAATGCCAGGAGTGTCCTGTAGCTCTCAGTAGCCACATAGATTTCTTTATTGCATTTAGGCCAGAAGTTCTTTTTCCATTTATCTGTGTATATTTTCTTCCATTCCTTTTTTTGCTTGTGCTCTTTACCATCAATTTTCCAGTGGGGAGGGGGGCAGGGGGCACAAGGGGATAGACAGAACATGGTTTGTTATTGTGAAAAATTATCTTGTATAAAGTATAAAAGGAAAATGAACACAGCTCTTAAAGAGCAACTTCAAATCTAAGTTCATTTCAGCAAGATGTGATGTGGACATCTTATTTTTTTATGCAAATGTTCTTTTAAAAAGAGTCCAATTAGAAAGAATTTAAAAAGCTTTAGTTATGGGCACATGAGTGTGTGTGGGTATGGACATGTGAGTGCAGTGTCCATAGATGCCACAGGAGGGCATTGGATTCTCTGGAGTAGAATTACAGGTGGTTGAGAGTGGCCCGATATGGATTCTGGAACCCAAACTCAGGCCTTTTGCAAGAACAGCATGCATTTCTTACTGCTGAACCGTCTCGCTTGCTCCTATTTATTTTAGCCTAAGGAAATGAAAATTAGGGAAAATTGCTTTCTACTACAGAGAAGTAACTTTTTGTTTAGAATGCTTAAGTTATTTTTATAGATTAAAATTCTCATAGAGGAGCTGGGGAGATGGAAGAGTTGGTAAAATGTCTTCCACACTAGCATAAGGACCTGAGTTCAGTCTCTAGCACTTATGTGAAAGTCAAGCATTGTCACCTTAGTGCTATGGGGGTGGTGTGGGTGGAGACAATCATGTTACCTTGTGTTTGATAGACAGCCTAGCCAATCAGTTAGCTCCAGATTCAGTGGAAGACCTTATCTCAAAAGATACAGTAGAGAATGATAGTGGACAGTTAATGTCAATATTTGGCTTCCACATGTGCACACATATATAAAATCAGATGTGGACACTCACATGCACCACACCCCCCATATTTTCATACCTGTGTATATTCACATAAGTACATTGAGGATATCCCTCTAGTTCTTATCTCTATCTTATTAATCCCCTTTGTTGCCTAAGACAATTTCCTTTTACTTTTTATCACATTTACTTTTTCTTCTTCAGAGACTGTCTCAGTCTAAGGTTTATGAGGTTTCCCTCCCTGCATTTGTATAATTGCTTGGAAGTACAATGGGTAGTTCAGAGAGAGGAACAAGAGTACACAGCCCCCTTAACAAGTCAGACAGCTCTGCTTGGGCCACACACTGATGCCCACAGGTCAGCAATGCCAGTTTAGTCAGAGATGCTTTTTAAAGCGAGTAGTTGTCACTAAGGCAACTTGTAACTGGTCAAGCAAGAGTAAGAATACATTGAATAATCTGCACTTTTATCACCTCTTTCAAGGCACAGGGAATATTGAAGAAGAGAGGGTAAAAATATAGGAACCAAAGGAAAGGTAGTGTTTTCTACGGTGTAGCATCATTATTACATTCTTAAACTCTAAAATGTGAGATATAACCTGCATATAACCTGGCCAAGACTGGACCTGTGAACACTCATCATAGAGCAGGAAAGCATTATACGTCTCCCCTGAGGATTTATAGTCAGAGAGTGGCTCACAAGGCTGAAAACCTTTGTGAGAATCTATAAGTGGTAGTGATTACAGGAGATGGTACACATTTTTCCATCATTGTAGCCACTGATAAGGTGCCTATGCTTGTATAAGCAGCTCTAATGAAATTCAGACACACACACACACACACACACACACACACACACACAAATAGAAAGAGAGGTACTAGTTGGGAAGAGAAAGGTTGCAGGAGTGGAAAGGGGACAAGAGAGGTAATGTGGGTGAATAAGATACAAATGTATTATATATGTATGAAGATGTCATTAAAAACCATTCTTACATATAGTTAATATATACTAGTCATTACTTAAGAAGCTGTCAATGCAACTTCTCTACTGGATCAGAGCAAGTCACAAGAGCTCAGAAAATGAATCCCTATGGTATCATTGTTAGCTCATTATTACTGCTTGCAGATGTTAGTGGAGAAGTTGAGTGCTATCTAGTTGTAACGCATCCCACTTCTTAGACACCTACCAAAGAAGAGTGAGAACATGTTTATAGGAAGACATGTGTTCATATGTGCTGTCAGAGACCAGGATTTGATGCTGCAAACTGTCTCTTCAGTGTGAGAATCAATCTGTACTAGCAATGGAGAATGAAAGAGTATAAAGGGGTAAGGAAAAACTTCCTAATTAGGGTTTATGTCTCAAAGGTGCCTGTCCTTCTACAGAGGGGAGGAGGTTTTCACCTGGAGAAGGCATAGAGAGAATCTATATGGTTTATCCTTGTTCCTTACTATCCCCCTTCTGGCACATCTACTTTTCTCTCCCCACTTTCCGAAATTCACAGTTCATTGCTGGAAATGCTCTGTAAGCCAGATTTTTAAGATTGATTCCATAGTATTTTTTATCTGCTGGGTATCTCCCACATGAAGAAGCACATATGTATCATAACTTCAATTTTTGTCCTAATCTTTCTCATTATTGGGGATCCAGGCAACCAAAACCAAGATGCTTAGAAACAGATTTTATGTCTGTATAGGAAAAGCTGAAACATTTAAGATCTTAATATGAGATATGAAATTCTGTGTAGTGCTATGCCTGAAATGGGACATTTATAGCACATTCTACCCAAGGATCAGGGACCATTGCAAAAGAGAGAGTAGAAAGATCTGGTGCATGATTGACAAGGAAAGCATTTTCAGGACCTGACAGAGAAGCTGCACATGTGAACTTGCTGCAGTTCTGGCAGCATGTACAAGTATTGTGTAAGGTCAAGACAGACAAAATACCAGCATAGTGGCAGGGAAGATGGGTGATTTGGAGTGGGCACAAAGTCTCACCCTAGCTAAGGAACTACTGGCATTTGACAGCTACTGGGGGAAAGAAAGAAGAGTTTTCTTTAAGAGTGTGACCTCTGGTAGACTATTTCAGGGCAGGCTCCATACCCACAAGAAATTGGACAGTACAAATCTGACTCCATGGATTAAAAATAGAGTATTGGGAAGTTGGGAAGATGGGGTGGATCTTGAAGCAGTTTGGGTAAGGATGGTGAATATTATCAAAATGAAGTATATGAAATTCTCAAAGGATTAATGAAACTATTAAAAATTATTATTAAAAATAGTAAGACAACCCAAAACTCTGAAACTGTTAGAGAAGAGTTCAAGATACGGATTTAGGTAAGGACTTTGAGTTTGAGACCAGCTTGGTTTACAGAGTGAGTTTCAGGCCAGCCAAGGCTACACAGAGGAACCCTGTCTCAAAAAGACAAAAACAAAAATAAAAACAAAAACAAAGAGAATACAAAGAAACAATGAAATGAGAAAAAACCCAAGATAGACAATCCTTATCCAAACTAACTAAAAGGCAGAGAGAGAATATCTAAATCATCAAAGTCAGAAATGAAAAGGAGGACATAACAGACACTGGGAAAATCCAAGGAATCATCAGGTCTTTCTTTAAAAATCTGCACTCTACAAAATTGGAAAATCTAAAAGAAAATGACAGATACCATTTACCAAAATTAAATCAAGATCAAATAAACATTTAAATAGACCTATAGCCCTAAGTAAGTAGAAGTAGCTATTAAGTGTCTCTAAACCACACCTTCTCCTTCTCAGAGGGGAAGGGGAAGGATGGAACAAGGAGAGTAGCCATATGAATGGGGATTGGGTGGAGGTGGTGGGGGTGGAGTGATGCTGTGATTGGGATGTAAGATGAATAAAGAAAAGAGTTACCTACAAAAAAAATATCTTCCAGCCCAACTAAATCAAACAAACCCAGACTGTCCAGGGCCAGGTGGTTTTAGTGCAGAATTCTACCAGACTTTCAAAGAAGAGATAACACCAATACTCTTCAAATTATTCCACAAATTGAAACAGAAGGAACATTGCCAAATTCATTTAAGAGGCCATATTTATGCTGATACCCAAATCATACAAGTCATATAAGTATTCAACAAAATAAAGGAAATTATGGAACAATTTTCCTTATTAACATAGATGCAAAAATATTCAAAATACTTGTAAACTGAATCTAAACACACATCAAGAAGATAATCAACTATGGCCAAGTAGGTTTCATCCCAGAGATGCAGGAATAGTTCAACATGCAAAAATCAGTCAATGGAATATACCACATAAACAAACTGAAAGAAAAAAAAAACCACATGATGATCTAACTAGATGAAGAAAACGTCTTTGATGACATCCAACTCTACTTCATAATAAGTCTTGGAGAAAGCAGTAACACAACAAACATACCTAAACATAATGAAGTCAGTTTACATCAAGTCAATAGCCAACATCAAATTAAATTGAGGGAAACTCAAAGCAATTCTACTAAAATCAGGAACAAGACATGGCTGTCCATATCTACTCAATATAGCACTTGAAGTTCTAGCTAGGGAAATAAGACAACAGAAAGAGATCACAGGGATAGGAATTGGAAGAGAAGGTATTTGCACATGATATGGTAGCATAAGTGGTAGTCTTCCAGGGAACTCTTAAGCTCATTAAACACTTTCAGTGAAGTGGCTGGATACAAGATTAATTAAAAATACAACCAGCAGCCTTCCTTTATACAAATGATGAACATACTGAGAAAGAAATCAGGGAAACACCACCCTTCATAATAGTTACAAACAACATTATTTACTTTGGGGTAACTCTAACCAAGCAAATGAAAGGCTTGTATGGCAAAAACTTCAAGTCTTAGAAGAAAGAAATTGATGAAGGCATCAGAAGATGAAAAGATGCCATGCTTATAGATCAGTAAAACATAGTAAAAATGGCCATCCCACCAAAAGCAATGTACAGATTCAACACAATGTCCATCAACATTCCAACACAATTCTTTATAGGTCTTGAAAGGACAATACTCGACTTTATATGGAAAACCAAAAATCCCAGGACAGCTAAAACAATCCTGTACAATATAAGAATTTCTAGATATCACCACTCCTAATTTCAAGCTGTCCTAACAGAACTATAATACTAAAAACCACATGGTATTGGCATAAAAACAGACACTGTGATCTATGCAATTGAAAACCCAGACATAAATTCATACATCTGTGAACACCCAATTTTTGATGAAGTCAGAACACAATGGAAAAAACAAAGCATCTTCCACAAAATGGTGCTGGTCTAATTGGATATCTGTATATAGAAGAATGCAAATAAGTATACATTTATTATGCTGCCTAAAACTCATGTCCAAGGGGCTAGAGAGATGGTTGAGTGATTAAGAGCACTGACCGCTCTTCCAGAGGTCCTGAGTTCAATTTCCAGTAACTACATGGTGGTTCACAACAATCTGTAATGGGATCTGATGACTTCTTCTGGTGTGTCTAACGAGAGCAAAAGTGTACTCACATATATATAAAAACAACAAAAAATCCTCATGACCAAGTGGATCAAAGACATCAACATTAAACCAGACACTTTGAACCTGACAGAAGAGAAAGTAGAGAATAGCCTTGAGGGCATCAGCATAAGAGACAACTAGTATTCTGATAGCAGAGGCAGATTTTTTTCACCAACCCCAGATATGGCAGAGAGCTAATATACAAAGGTATATAAATAACTCAAGAAACTAAACAGCAACAAACCAAATAATCCAATTTAAATAGGGTACATATCTAAAGAGAATTCTCACTAAAGGAATCTCATATGACCAAGAAACACTTAAACCAATGTTCATCATTAGCCAACAGAGAAATACAAATCAAAACTATTTTCAGATTCCATCTTACACCTGTCAGAATGGCTAAGACCAATAACACAAGTGATAGTTCATGTTGGTGAGGATGTGGAGCAAGGGAGCACTCCACTATTACTGGTGGAGGTGCAAACTTGTTCAACCAATATGGAGATCAATGTGACGGTTCCTCATAAAATTGGGAGTACTTCTTTCTACTTCAAGACCCAGCTATAGTACTCCTGGTCTTATACCCAGAGGACACTCCATCCTACCACAAGACACTTGTTCAACTATGTTCATTGTGGGTTTATTCATAATAGCCAGAAACTGGAAACAACCTAGATGTTCCTTAACAAAGGAACGGATAAAGAAAATGTGGTATATTTATGCATGGTGTATTACTCAGCTATTAAAAAAATGAAATCCCTGGCCCAGAAAGATAAACATGATATGTTAACAGTTATAATTGGATATTAGCTGTGAAGGAATATCACACTATAATCTACAGACCCAGAGAAACTAAGCAGTGACAAGGAGGGCTCTAGGCAAGACACATCTTTCTGGGAAGGGGAGATAGATTTTTCAGGTGTCTTATCGGTAGGTGAGTGGGGATGGGAAGGAATCAGATCAAGGAGGGAGAGGCAGAGGGAAAGAGTACTGGGAGAGATGACTGGACTAGGGGCATTTAGGAGCTGTGTGGAAATCTATCACAGCAGAAACTCCTGGAGTCTGTGAGTGTTAGTGTTAGTGAGGGCCCCCTAGTGATGGAGGGCACAGAGCCTGAACAGCCATCTTTGGTAACCTGGGAGAGCTCCCAGTTGTGGGAGCAGGACACCAACCCAGCTACAAACCCTCCAATCCACACCTGCCCTACCAACAAGATGTGCTGAGGCAATGGTGGCTCAGAGATCGTGGGAATGGCCAGACAATTACTGGTCTATTATGAGGGCCAAGCCATGAGAGAGAACCCATGCCTGACACTGCCTGAATGGTCCGAAACTGGAAGCTGAATGGCTCAGAGACCTAGGAAAAGACTAAACACAATAGTGCCTAGCCCAATTGACATCAGAGAGGCTTCCTCTGGCAGTTGATGTGAATGGATGCAGAGGTCCACAACCAAAGGCAGAGCTTGGGGAACCCCATGGAACCGGGGAAGAAGGATTGTAGGAACCTTGGGTCAAGGATACCTGGAAAACATGGACCACAGAATCATCTAAGTAGGTCTCATAGGAGCTCACAGAGCCTTCAGCGTCTGTACTACATACATGCTGCATACATGCTGCATACATGCTGTGGTTGTTTAGATTGGGGTGTTTGGGATTTTTAGGGAAAAAGGAACTAGGAAGGAACTGGGTTGAGTATAGGGAGGGAAGGCTGCAGTTGGGAATGTATTGTATGAGAGAAGAATAAAAAATATAAAATAAAAATGAATAATTTGATTTTGAACTGGGGAGGATATTAAAAATAATTAAAAAGATTATGAATGAGAGAGAAAGAGAGAGAGAGAGAGAGAGAGAGAGAGAGAGAGAGAGAGAGAGAGAAATGGAGTTCAAAGTGGAGAGGGATATGATAGGCTGGTGTGATGTAGGAACTATGCTCATGATGACATTGCCAAAATAAAATGGTAGAAGAAACAGGGGTATGATTGCAGTTTTCAGAAGAAGTGTGGGTGGAGGAGGTGGGCTTTGCTTAGCTTACAGTAACAGTGAATGTTGTAAAACTAACCTGGCCTTTCAGCTCCTTGAATGAAATTCTGTGGGAAAGGTGGCGTCTCCAAGGGTTCTCCTGAAAGAGAGACAGCTTTCATTTGCCACTGTATGAGTCCATGATCTGGAAAGGATAGGGCTTAGAGAGAGCACAAGTTCAATCGGCGAGCTCAGCATTTTATACCTAGATTATGGAAATAGAATGTTAAGGAGACACCAGGCATATAAATGAACCTTGTATAAGCTTCTGACCTTAGAATTGTATTTCTATTCTAGTAAGGGAATTCCAACAGAGCTTAGGTTGCATTCATCGGTTGCTTAGCAAGGGGGATTCATTTGGAGGAATGCATCATTAGGTTGTTTTGTGCTACCAGGGATGCACACAGAATGCTCTTACTTGAGTCTTGGAGGTGCAAGCTGTAAGGGGAGGTTCTGATACTATCGTCTAGTTCTCTGGTTTTGATTTGTTAATAAAGAAGGCTGGGAGCCAATTGTTGGGCAGAAGGTATAGGTGTGGCTTCTGGGTCCCAAGAGGAGAAGGAGCTGCAGGGAAAGAGAGAGGGCTTTTCTTCCTTGCCTTGGAGAAAAAGGGACATAGCAATCATGTAAGGCCTCGGGAGAGTTAGAAGCTGCGGCCTGCACTATGGGTGGGTGACTAAGGATGTGGAAGACAGATGGAGATAATTGGTAACAGCATGCCTTTCCAGGTGGAAGGGATTTGCACTCAGCAATTGTGCTTAGCAGGCAAGTTAAGGTAACAAAGCTGTCTGTGTGTCTTTTATCCAAGGAGTCAAAAGGAAGCCAGGTTAGGGCTGTCTGAGATCCTGGAGCTCAAGTGGATCTAAGCCAGGTGGAACAAAAGGGAGTCAGGAGGGGCTGGCAGCTTAGCAGGTCCTGGGCAAGGCAGTAGCATGGTTTTATAAAACTACACACAACACAAGCCATTCAGATAATGAGGCCTCTTGATGGACTCAAGAGATGTAGTTCTACATGAGACATTCAAGGTTGCTTCTAGTAAAACACAGAGGCCGGCAAGCCTAGTAGGCAGCCTAGAGCCCCATTGACTTTCGGATTATGCGTGCTACCCTCAGTAATCATGTACTTGGAAGGCTAGTTCCTTTACTTGAACATATTGTTTAAACACACCCTTCTCCAAACAATGTACCTTGCAACCTCAGAAACCTCTGACCCTTACCTATATCAGGCTAAGCAATTTCACATTTGAACAAGCAGCTTCCCTATCCTCGGCAATAATTAAATTTATGTAGTTTTTATGCATGTATGTTTCCAATGTATCTGGGTATGAAGATAAAAAGACTGATTTGGCCTGAATTGGTTTTGGGTACATGAGTAGGAAGGCAAAACTTTGTCCTTTATTAGCTTTGAGGGAGAATTCCCTATTTACCATATGATGCCTATGCATAATTGGGCATTCATATGATTAAAATCACTGCTCCACATGCACACCTCTGTACACATGGGTTTGTATGTAAGAATAAAATGAATGTTATGATAAATTAATCACCAATGCCATGGTACTGTAAAACATTAATTCTATTGGTAGTATGATTGGTTAACTTATGCCAGAACCATCCCTAACATGAGATACTCTGTGCACTGCTATGCTAAAATGTCTTTGACATCATATGATAGGACTTTCCAGTCTCATCATGATCTTATGGAACCACCATGGTGTGTCCCACCATTGACCAAAATGTTACACAGCATGTGATGTTTTGAGGTATGAGGAAGAGAAATATACAAGGTCATTCCTAAAAGCACGAGCAAGCCTTCCAGAGGAACTTCTTGGAGTCTGGAATGGAAAACCACAGGAATAGGGTAGTATCTCAACTATAGAAGGAGTTGAAGTAAACCACTGCACCATAAATGGATGAGTTATGGAGCTGGAGAGAAGGAGGGATGGGTAGAACACTTGCTGTCCAGGTGTGAGGGCCTTGACTTGGATACTCAGAAGCTCACAGAAAGCTGGACACAGAAGTGAACGAACATCTGTAACCCCAGTGCTCTTATTGTGAAATGGGAGGTGGAGACAGGAGAATCCCTGGGAGTTAATGAATTACCTATTGTGGAGCACAGCAGCAAAGAACAAAAGAACCCTACCTAATACAAGGTGAAAGGAAAGAATGAACGCCTGTTCATGTCCTTCTCCAGATGTGGCTTTGACATGCACAAGCCTGAAGTCACAAGAACACACAAACATGAATGCATGCATGTGCACGTGCACACGTACATATACATACACACTCATATGAGCACATGAGTGTGTGTGTGCACTCACGAATACACAAGCATGCACACACGAGCTCACACAGTACAACGAGCACATACAACACATGAGCACACAATATGCAGCACACATGCAATACACACATGCATCACACCCCCAACAACACATACACAGACACACACAAACACACACACAAAGTTAAAGAATAGAATCTAGAGAACTTTTGAAAGAACATTCAGGAAGTAATTGGTTATAAGCATCTGAAATTCAGGGAGGATTCCCCTGTGAAATCTTTCATCAGCAAGATTTCAGGAGAGAACTGCCTGACTAGAAACCAGGTTGACTGTAACCAGGAAACAGCACATATAATTGCACATATGCTGAGAAAATGGCCAGTCAGCAAGCAAGTCTGAACATGAGGCTCTCTGAAATGGGGTGAATGGAAACAATGGAAAGTTTTTACAGAGGTGGGGGAGGTAAGTTAATGGGTAAGAATGCTTGTTGAGCAAGCATGGAGAACAGAGTTCAAACCTCCAGCATCCACGTAAAAACCTGGCCTTGGCCATGAACACTTGTGACCCCAGTATAGTGGGAGGCAGAGACAAGAGGGCTAGTGTAGCTTGCTAGTTCATAGGTGCCTAGCTTCAAGCTCAGTAAGAGATTCTATCTCAAGGGAATAAGGCAGAAAGTGCCTTGTGTCCTCCTCTTGTTTCCAGGTTCGTGGGTGTACACACATATAGCCACAGACAAGAGTGCTCATCTCTGAACACACATAAGTAAAATAAAATTAAACAACAAAAAATAAAACTATACTAAGTGAAAGGAGTCAGGCAGAGAAAGGCAGGCATCGTATGCTCTCAGATGTGAAATCTTAAAGAGCCAAACTCAAAGCAAGCATGATGATACATGCTTGGAAGTCCAGAACTTGTGAGGTGCCAGTAGGAGGATTCCGAGTTTGAGGTACTGGTCTATACAAGAAGACTTAAAAAAAGGAACAGCCTTATTTATCTTATGAATATGTTCTTGGGTTCAAATGTGGGTGGTGATGTATGACTTAATGTGGATATAACCATTACATGGGTATTTGTTTATTAAACCATCATGGTATTGTGTACCTTGAATAAACTCAAACTTTCTCAACTAAATATTTAATAAATTATCTGGTTATTGTTCACTCAGAATGTTTAGTTAACCATCCACCTTATAGCAGACCTAATTCCTTAAAACCTTGTAAAATTCCAGATCTGATAGACTATCAACTGATATCATAAGATCTACTACCAATCCCTAAAAGCAGTTGGGTGGTCTGGGCTTAGGCAGGAATGGTCATGGGACCTTCTAAAGTATCTTTCAGTTGACTGCTACTTAGAGCCCAAGGAATATTTATAATACAACAGCAATATCAAGAAGAGAAAATTGGAAAAAATTGATACCCCAAATCCTTGTGATAGCTAATGTTGTCAACTCAACACAGAGGAGAGAACTTTCCAGGCCCATCTATGAGGGATTGTCTAGATTAGAAGTCTCTGAGACTGTCTTTGAGGGATTGTCTAGATTAAAAGTCTCTGAGATTGTCTTTGGGGGATTGTCTTGATTCTGGTTAATTGATATGGAAAGGACCCATCTTAATTGTGGTGTGATGCTTCCTTGAGCAGGGAATTCTGGACTGCATAAAATGGGGAGAATAAGCTTGCATGCATGCATTAATTCATTGGTCTCTTTCTTTTACCTTTTTATTTTTGTGTGTATATGTGTACTTGTGTGAGCATGTTTCACATGTGTTCATGTGCTCCAGGAGACCAGAAGAGAGCATGGGACTCTTGGGAGCTTGAATTACAGGAAGTGAGTTGCTGGGGAAACCCAATTCAGGTCCTCTGGAAGAGCAGCAAATGCTCCTAAGCACTGATCCCTAGACTCTGGTGTGTTTGCTCTTGACTGTGGGTGCAATGTGACTAGTTCTCTCAGGTTCCTGCATTTATAACTTCTGCCATGATGGACTGTAACCTGGAATTATGAGCCCCAACAAACCCTTTCTCCCTTAAGTTACCATTGTCAAATTATTTTCTCATGGCCACAGGAAAAGAAACCAAGATGGCCAGGTTCAATCATTGTCCCTTTGAAGGACCAGACAGTAAATAGTTTCTGCTTTTCAACCCGTATGTCTTTGCCTGTACATTTCCATTTTTGTGGTAAAGCGGCCACAGGTAATAAAAGCAAATAAGCATCTGTATTCGTACAAAATCTGTTTGATGGCATGGGCACAGAGGCACATGGCCATAATGACAGCACTGGGGTGGCTGTCATAGGAGGATTTTGAGTTCAGAGTCAGCCTGAGCTACCTAGTGAGAACCTCAACGAAGTAAAACATAAATTAAGAAGTACCATATAAAAGCTTGTGACTGACGCTGAAGTTCAAACTCCACATGATTTTGTGCAACATTTCCCTTTTTATTATACCACTTAGAAATATAAAAATTGGGATGGCAAGATAGACGAGCAGGAAAAGATATTTGCTACCAAGTCTGATGGCTGCAGCAGGATACTGTAGCCACATTGTGGACAACGGAAAATTAAGAACTGAGACCAACAAGTTGTCCTCTGACCTCTGTTATATGTGTCATGTCATGTATATGCATGCCATCCACATACATACAAATAAAATGAAAGTGCAGATATTCTAAAAAGGACTCTAAGCTTGTGGACTTTAGAAATACAAATAATGGGGGTCTATATTTGGCATTCAGGCTACTATAACTTATTGATCTTTGATCTAGGCCAAATTCTGTCAGAGGATGGTCATGAACAGCAGATTTTAAGTAAGTGCTGAGACTACTGACAGATGCTTAGTGTTAAATGGACATCCATTATCCCCTCTTCCAAGGCTCAGGGAACATTGCAGAAGAGAGGATGGAGCGAATGTAAGAGCCAGAGAGGAGAAGAATGCTGTGCTCCAGACATGGCAAGGCTGCTCTTGAACTCTTAGCATATGTGGTTAACTGCATAAGATTGGGCCCATCAATATTCCATTTGGAGGGAGCAATATTTCTTCAGTGATACACCTACTGGTAAGGTGCCTATGTTCCTGTAAACAGATTCTCATCCATGCTCCTACAAGCCATGCTAGCTAAACTTACCAGTTAAACGCCTAAACCTAAAGAGACTTGATGTGCCAGGGTTGGGGGATACTGAGGGAGTGGACCACACTCTCAGAGGAGAAGGGGAGGGAGACTGGGGAGAGGGACTTTGTGAGGGTGGCCGTGAGTGGGATGTAAAAATATCAACAAAACCAAGACACAACCCTGAGTGATACCCACGCTCCAGGAGACAGTTCTAACACCCTACCCATACAGTAAGATGACTCAAAGCGTTTAAAAAAATATCATGTGAGGTTCAGAGTGCACTGTTATGCTTTTGGACTGGAGTCTAGCATGGCTGTCCTCTGAGAGGTTCCAACCAGCTGCTGACTCAGACAGATGCAGACACCCACAGCCAAACAGTAGATGGAGTTTGGGAACTCTTATGGAAGAATGAGAGGAAAGATGGCAGCCCCTAAGGGGATAGGAACTCGACAGGAAGACCAACAGAGTCAACTAACTTAGACCCTTGCGGCTCTCAAAAACCCAACCACAAAGCAAAGAGCATACACGGGCTGGACCTAGGCCTCCCTGCATATATGTAGCAGATGTGCAGCTTGGTCTTCATGTGGGTCCCGAACAACTGGACCTGGGCTATTTCCCAAAGCTGTTGCCTGTCTGTGGGATATGTTCTTCTAGCTGGGCTGCCTTGTTTAGCTTCAGTGAGAGAAGAAGCCTTGCAGAGACTTGGGAGTGCTAGGCTGTGGAGATTCCCAGCCCCCCCTCAGAAGACAAAGGGAGGGGGAAGGGGGATGATTGTGGAAAGAGGGTGAATGGGAGGGGGCAGTGAACAGGATGTAAAGAAGTACAAAAAAAAATCAATAAAAAAGGTGGGAAAGGAAAACGGAGCGTGTATAAACTGCAGGGCATGGAATATGGGTAGATATACTCAAAATGCATTATATACATAAAGCCTTTACATAAAAAGAACAAAATAAAAGGAAAGCCAAGCCCCAGCCCACCTCCCTGGATAAGGAACAGCTTACTACTTCTCCCCGTCTTCATAGGTACCTTGCTGGAGTCTGTCTTATCACTACCCAGTGCTCCGTGAGACAGGCCAGACCATCTTTTCACATCCTTTAGTGTTTTAACACAGAGTCTTATATTTTAAAAAGGAAATCCGAAGGCATTCAAGTTTCCCATGAATAAAGAATATCCACAAGGAACTCACTTCGTTTAGAAGAGACCTTTTCCTCCTCCCGTACTTTTGATGCAGCTTCTGGAAAGGAAAGAGGTAGAAGGGATTTGCATGTTTCCCCAGATTTGGTCCAACTATCGTTCACTCTGGCTTGACTCTTATGTATATGAGGCTTCCCCATAGGAGGGAGCTCTTGTCTAGTTCTGTAATCTAGATTCTAGAAAAGGGATGTGTATGGTGTTTTGAATGACCCCTGTATACTCAATGTATTGCACGTTTGGTTACCAGTTGGTGGACTGTTTAGAAAGGATTAGGAGGGGTGGTCAATTTGGAGGAGACGTGTCACTGGGGGTGTGGGGGGTGGGTTTTGAGGTTTCAAAATTGGTGTCAGGCCCAGTCTTGCTCTTTTTCTACCTCCATCTTGTAGATGACCTAGAAGTTCTCAGTTCCCATGTCTAGGTGAAGCCCTGCACTAATATTTTATTATTTATCCCCAATTACACATCCTAGATGTCCGTGTACCTAAAGATTTGTAGGATATTTTCAAGAATAAGCATAAAACAAAGTGTCTCAATTCTAGGAGATTTTGTCCCATTGTGGACATCTGACCATGTCTACAGCCATTTGAAAGTTACAAGTTGAGGGAGGTACTGTGCCGCTGACGGATATGGGAATCTGGAAGTGGCATGAGGGGACCAGAGATGGTGCTAAAGATGCCAGAACAAATTCACAGGATGCTCCCATTAGTGATGTTGGTGCTGCAGACCTAAAGGACGGTAAAGGTATCCACTTGTGAGAGAGCATGGATATGTGTAAAGATAGTTACATGCCACTTGGTAAAGGAAATCTAAGTTAGGATTGAAAACAAAACAGAAAGTATACTTTAACTTATCATTATTCATAACATCTCAAGATTTGAGGTCATGGTCTGCATACATAACTTGGCAGCTAAGAGCATATACACTCTTCCACAGGGCCTGAATTTGGTTCACAGCATGTTGGCATCTTGTTACTGACTGTAGCTTGAGCTTCAAGGGATCTGAAACCCTCTTCTTGTCTCTGCAGATCCCAGCACACACATATTAGTTCACAGACACACGCATGCACACGTGCGCGCGCACACACACATCATAAAACGGAGTCTTAGAAGAAGAGAATAAATCCTACATAAGCAGCATCAGTTTAAGGAGACTGTGAGAAGGGGCTCTTGCTAGTTACCTCACACCCTAAAAGACCTTGGAAGGGGGAAAAAACCCAGACAGATATTCCTCAGACTTAGTGAAGCTGTAGCATTTGTGCTCTGAATAGTTCTGCAAAGCTCAATGCTAGTTCTGCATTTTCTTTAAAAACGGTTTTCTCTTTGTGTGTGTGGGAGGGTGAAGGAGGAAACACAAAGGGAGCAACTGTACCAGTGTGGGCACATGTATGTGTGTGTATGCATGTGTGTGTGGGGTGCATGTATGTAGGGGGGTATGTACATGTGTGTGTAGGGAAAAGGACAACCTTGAAGGATCAAATTCAGGCACCATAGACCTTAGTTTCTGAGGCAGAATATCTCATTGTTCAGGAGCTCAGCAGCAAGTAGGCTAGGCTGGCTGCCCAGAGAGCTCTGAGCGTCCTCCTCTCTCGACCACCTCTCTAGTTGGGATTATGGGTGTGCTATAATGCTTGGCTTTTAAAAAACGATATGAGTCTGAGGGTCAGACTCAGGCACTCATGTTTTCATGGCAAGCATGTAGCTCCTCACCCTTTTTATTTTTGAGACAGCGATTTATCATATAGCCTAGGCTGGTCTAAACTCAAAACAATCCTCTTGCCTCAGCTTCCCTAGCACTGGGATTACAGGTGTCACCATCATGCCTGACATTTCTACATATCCAAACCCCTTAAGACAATTCCTCTTTTCTAGGACACAGTATGAAATGGTTTCTGCTCACCTTCTACTTGCTTTGTTACTGACTCAGCTAGATCTGTACAGTTTATTTCCTCTAAGATCTGGACGGTGACTCTCTTTACCCAGTCACTGGGACAGTAGTCTGTGAGAATTTCTGCTAGCTGAGCTCCATTGGCCAGGTCCATTGTCAGCTTGGGGATCTGTTTCATTGCATCTGGCAGAGAACAGCTTTTTAATGTACTCTTGAAGTTGTTCAACTCAGTCTTGCCCAGCTTTTTCAGGACATCTTTTAGGTTGAAACCTAGCTGATCAGAATGTTCCATTCTGACCCACAGGTGAGGTCTGAGCTTCCAGCTCTAGAGAACTGTGGGGAAAAATGGAAAGAATCAATGAGACAGCTTTCTTCACTCCAATACTGGTGACCTTTGTACCTTAACAGGGGCTATCAGCACACTTTCCTGCTCCTTTAAGAGCAAATTCCTCCCCACTCAAGGAGGATGGGGGTGGGGTGAAGAACTCTTGGGGGGGGCAACATTTGGGAGGTAAATAAAATAATTAAAAAAAGAATAAAATTATATAAATGGCCAAAAAAGGAGCAAGTTCCTGATAATGGTTAAGTTCACACAGAGTCCCAAAGGTTCAAATATGAATGGGGAAGTGACAAACTTGGGACTTAACTGGAATGAAGGGCATATGAAAAAACTGGCATAGAAACCTACATCCTGCAACCAGATTAAAAAACATAATCAGAAGGACAGTGGCATGAAAGAGAGAGGGAGAATACTCCATGATAAAGATGAAGGCGGGCTGGGGGCAGGGGAGACTATGGGGAAGGGTGACTTAATCCAAACTAGAGAGCTCTGAAGAAGTTTTGACTATCCAGGCTGACCTCAAACTTGCTAATTAAAAATATTAAAAAACAAAAACAAAACACCAAAAAATCAAAATCAAAAGGATGTCGGCAAGGAGACTGTTCCTGTGTCATTTATACGCCAGTGCAGTGCCAGGCTCAGGTAATAAAGAAGGTGCTGAA
The DNA here is from genome assembly GCA_019843965.1 of Rhynchomys soricoides. Lineage (NCBI taxonomy): Eukaryota > Metazoa > Chordata > Mammalia > Rodentia > Muridae > Rhynchomys > Rhynchomys soricoides. Next base: position 1,681,008 of record JADRCH010000849.1, on the reverse strand, counting down.
AGAGTTAACTGAGATCCTTCAAAGGCAGGAGGAGCAAAAGATTAATGAAGTTAAAAATTTCACCTAGGGAACGTGCCTGGAAGTCAGTTTTCTAGTTCATCAGCAGAACCTGGGGTTCTTTGTTTTATTATTGGTTATTTATTTACATCTCAAATGTTATCCCCCCTCCCAGCTTCCCCTCCAAAAGCCCCCATCCCCTCCTTCCTAGAACCTGTGATTTCAATGCACATAATTGAAACAAATGAATTGATTAATAGACTGGGTAGAGAGTACAGTTCACACAACTGAAAAGAAAGGAAGCCTCAGCTAGCAATAATAGTCTATGGAGGGGCTGGGCAGGAATCTCAGTGAGTAGAGCCATGTGTTGAACACCATAAGGCCCTGAGTTTGGTCCTTAGCACCACATCAAATAAAGAGCCAGTAATGCCAAACACCTTTCCCCCAAAACACTTCGGAAAAGCAAGCAAAGGTGGCTGAGCAAGGGTGTGTGATGTGCACTGGGTATAAGAGTATCTGTGTGCATCTCACAGAGGTACATGGTACAAACTTGGTATGAAGCTCACCAAGACCTCCCAGCTGTGATTTCCAAACCCCTTTGCTTTCTTCTGCCCTAAAGTTAACTGGCTGTCGACAGGCTGTGAGGAAGTGGGGCAGCCCAGTGTGCTTGCCTGAGGAATAGTTTTGGGGGAGCTAGATAAATGACACCTGCTTCTAGACCACGCTTGCCGATGGCTGCTGCACGCAGGTGAATCGGATACATGCAGGTTAAGTGGAAAGTTAAGGTTTCATAAAGGAATCGGAGTGTTTAAGGAGGTACTAAACAATGCCTGGTCTGGAAACATTGACTGGCCGAGGATTAACAAATGCATCTAGGAGACAAATGTAAATCACAGGTAGCCAATAACTGGGACAGATCACTGCAGATTTAATTCCGAAGCTGAATTAAAATTACCTTAAAAATGTTTTGTCATGCCTATGAGCAAAATGTGATGGACTTTGTTAAGGGAGATGTTTAGCCAGGTGTTGTGGACCATGTCTATAAGCTTGGTTTTCAAGAGGCTAAGGCAGGAGGATTGTCACGAGTTTGAGGCTAGCCCAGACCCTGTCTCCCAAAAAGCAGGGGTTGGGAAAAGGGGATAGGAGGAGAGGGGGCTCTCAGAATAAAAACCACAGTATTTTCTAGACTCTACCCACAGCTAGGCACGGCACCTGGTAGGCTCAGGTGCTGCAGTTGCGTTCTCTCTCTCTCTCTCTCTCTCTCTCTCTCTCTCTCTCTCTCTCTCT
>JADRCH010000849.1:1588271-1668599 GCA_019843965.1 Rhynchomys soricoides | reverse complement strand
ATATACACACACACACACACATACATATTTCTAGATACACAAGTACCACAATCTATTCAGTCTGCTTACTGTTACTTGTTTGTATGTTTTCAGGGTTGATCATTAGGGATGGTCTAACTAGTTGGTGTGCTCTTCCCTGGGTAAGACTTTCTCCTGTTCTCAGCATTCCTTAGTTGCCTTTAGTTCTGTGTGTAGGGTTGAGGCCTTCTGGACTTTTCCTTGTCCTAAAGAAATCATTTTTGGGGAGCCTGTGGAGGTAACTCAGTTGGTAAAGACATGAATTTGATCCTCAGGTCTGGGCTTGATCTCCAATATCCACATAGAAATTGAGGCATGGTGGTGCATGCCTGTGATCCCACTGCTGGAGGGGAAAAATAGGCATGCTGTTGGCCAGCTAGCCTAGTGTATGTACTTTGTGAGCCCAAGATACCAATGAGAGACCCTCACAAAAAATAAGGCAAACGGCTCCTGGAAAATAACATCTCTGTTTTGTACATGCACACACACACACACACACACACACACACACACACACACACACCCCTGTGCATGCATGAACATGTACACACTTGTTTAGAGTCATTAAACATATGACACTACTGCAAACCATCAGTATCCTTTACCTACAGAACATTTTCTCCTCAAAACCAGAAATCTTTCCACCATTAAACAACTCACTTTCTTCCTTCCCATGGTCTGGCAACCACTCTTCTACATTTTTTGTCTCTATGAATTTGACTATTCCAGGTAACCTAGTTAAATGCAATCAGATAGTATTTGTCCTTCTGTGACTGGCTTTTCTTCATTAGCATAATGTCCTTGGGGTTCAGCCATGTCATAGGAAGACATAGAAAAATGCTAGCATTTTCTTCCTTTGCAAGGTAGAGTAATATTCCACTGTATAGATACACCACACGTTGTTCACCCATTTATGCACCGAGAGATACCAGTGTTATTAATACCTTTTAGCTAGTAGTTTATTTATTTAGTCTCTCTGTTTTCCTCAGTGTGATTGTGTGTTGTATGGTCCTGTGCATTTATAAGCATGTGTACCTATAAGCACATGCCAAAGGAAGACATTGGGTACCCTGGTCTATACCTCTTCACCTTATTCCTTTGAGATAGGGTGTTAATGAACCAACAGCTAGGATGCTGACAATCAAGCCCTAGCAATCTGATGTTGTTCCCTGCCAGTTCTAGTGTTACAGGAACACCTGGCTTTTTACATGAGTTCTGGGGATTTGAACTCAGGTTCTCATACTTGAACAGCAAGCTCTGTTATTCCTGAGCCATCTAACCCTTTAGCTATTGTGACTGATATTCTCATGGACATGCATGCAAAAGAGCTATCTCTGTTCTTACAAGACGACCAAGTGATTTTCAAGCTTGGTTAAATTTGAGAACTATGTGTGTAGCTACATGTTCTGATGAAACTCCATCACAGATCAACCTCTTCCCGCCCAGCTTTCTTTTGTCAATAGGTCCTTAGTCATAACCCTGCACACAGTGGCTATTGTAGAATCATTTTTTCCCCAGAGATCTTGACCTAAGATACACTTGATTCTAGGACAGAAAGCTTACCACAAAGATTTTCCTTGTAGGAAGTAGCTATGGTTGGACATATCCCCTGAGTTCTAGCCAAAGATAAGCAGTATCAGAGTGGGGCTTAGATAGGGTTCAGCATTCATAAACACAGGCACTTCCCGTGATCATGCCAAAGTGATGTTACATCTAGAAACCAAGATACTTACCAGTTACTACCAGTTTCAGGGGGTTGCTTGACTTTGACCAGAGCTCTCCACTCTGATAGAAGCAGGTGAAGATCCCCGCAGTATGTGAGGTCATTTGTGAAATGAAGAACTTGACTTTATTCATCAATCCAAATGACTTTGGTCTCTCCAAGGCAAAAAAGCTTCCTTCAAAGTACAGTTGATATTCAGAAGCACTCTGAGTCCCCTGACACCAGATAGTCACTGAGTTTCCTCTTTTGATCATAATACTGGGTTCGGCCCAGATGATGGGTTTCGGCAGACTCTCTGAAAAGGAACCAAAGGCAGGCATCCCAGGTGAACCATTGACCTATCTATCCCACTTTTTCTCAGCTACCAGCTTAAGGCTGCCCCAGTGAGGCAAAATGCCTGCCTCTGTCTATGGATGTTCTCAGATGGAACTCTAAAATGAACCCATAAGAACAACCCTGAAACTCCAAGGGAAGAACTTACGCTTTTCAGTGTTGATCCTCTGGCTCAGATACAGACCTAGAAAACAGTGATAATGACACATTGTCTACCCCCACACCTGTTCTTGATTCCACTCCCCTTTAATGAAGGACTCACCGAGGCAGAGTAGGGCTCTGAGTGTTGTCGGCATACCAGTGGCCAGACCGGTGCTGAACAGTGTGTGCGGACTGAGTCCAGTGAGTGAGGGAGATGCACAGGATGTGGTGGGTGAGGCCTGACACCAATCACCATGGGATTTTCACACATTTAAAAAAAAAAACCAGAAAGATCACAGCTCTCCCTTTACCATTGACATTGGACTTCAGGCAAAGACTTGGTTCACATAACACATTTAACCACATTTTGGGTCTAAAAGGTTGTTCTGACCATCAACTGCTCAGCCTACAATCCATTTCTGGGTTAACCTATAAATTCATTGAGGGGAAGGCATGGGGGAAATTCACAGAGCAAAATGTCTGAGGATATCCCAAAATGGGGATTTTAATCATTGCATTCCCATTTGCAACATGCATGTGATTGAATTGATCACCAGTTTAACAGGAAACCAACATTAATACAGTATTAATAATTTTCTATATTGTCCCAGTAAAGTGCTATTATTCTATTGTTTTAATCTTCATGTGCATGTGTGGCATGCATATGTATGTTTATGTATATTTGCATATGTATAGACACATCTAAGTACATGTGTGGATGTGGAAGCCTGAGGTTGATGTCTTGGATCACCCTTGGTTGTTCTTCTATCTTATTCACTGAGGCAGAGTCTCTCAATCAAACCCAGAGCTCACCAATATGGTGAATCTCCCTAGCCAACTTGTTCTGGGGATCCCTTGTCTCTGCATTCCCAGGCTGAAATTACAAGTGGGCTTCCCCCCTGGAGTTAGAAAACCTAGGAAAGAAATCAGGAGTCATAGATGCAAGAATCACCAACAGAATACAAGAGATGGAAGAGAGAATCTCAGGTGCGGAGGATACCATAGAAAACATTAACACAACAGTCAAAGAAAACACAAAATCCAAAAAGCTCCTAACCCAAAACATCCAGGATATCCAGGATACAATGAGAAGACAGAACCTGAGGATAATAGGTATAGAAGAGAATGAGGAGTCCCAACTTAAAGGACCAGTAAATATCTTCAACAAAATTATAGAAGAAAACTCCCTAACCTAAAGAAAGAGATGAAAATAAATATACAAGAAGCCTACAGAACTCCAAATAGACTGGACCAGAAAAGAAATTCCTCCCATCACATTATATTCAAAACACCAAATACACAAAACAAAGAAGGAATATTAAAAGCAGTAAGGGAAAAGAGGGAAGTAACATATAAAAGCAGACCTATCAGAATTACACCAGACTTCTCACCAGAGACTATGAAAGCTAGCAGATATCCTGGGCAGATCTCATACAGACTCTAAAAGAACACAAATGCCAGCCCAGGCTGCTATACCCAGCAAAACTCTCAATAATCATAGATGGTGAAACCAAAATATTCTATGACAAATCCAAATTTGCACAGTATGTTTCCACAAACCCAGCCTTACAAAGAAAAATAGATGGAAAACACCAACTCAAGGAGAGAAACTACACCTAAGAAAAAGCAAGAAAATAATCTTTCAACAAACTCAAAAGAAGATAGCCACACAAACATATAAACAACATCAAAAATAACAGGAAGCAACAATCACTATTCCTTAATATCTTTTAACATCAATGGACTCAATTCCTCAATAAAAAGACATAGACTGAAAGACTGGGTCCATAAACAGGACCCAGCATTTTGCTGCATCCAGGAAACGCACCTCTGTGTGAAAGACAAAAACTATCTCAGAGTAAAGGGCTGGAAAACAATTTTCCAGGCAAATGACCCCAAGAAACAGGCTGGAGTAGCCATTTTAATATCAGATAAAATCGACTTTCAACCAAAAGTCATCAAAAAAGATAAAGAAGGACACATCATACTCATCAAAGGAAAAATCTACCAAGAAGAACTCTCAATTCTGAACATCTATACCCTGAATGCAAGGGCTCTCACATTCATAAAAGAAACTTTACTAAAGCTCAAAGCACACATTGTACCTCACACAATAAGAGTGGGGACTTCAACATCCACTCATCAATGGACAGATCTTGGAAACACAAACTAAACAGAGAAGCAGTGAAACTAACAGATGTTATGAACCAAATGGATTTAAAAGATATCAATAGAACATTTAATTGTAAATCAAAAGAATATACCTTCTTCTCAGCACCTCATGGTACCTTCTCCAATATTGATCATGTAATTTGTCACAAAACAAACCTGAACAGATATAAGAAGATTGAGATAATCCCATGCCTCATATCAGATCACTACAGATTAAGGCTGGTCTTCAATGGCAACAAAAACAACACAAAGCCCACATACATATGGAAGCTGAACAATGCTCTACTCAATGGTAACTTGGTCAAGGAAGAAATAAAGAAAGAAATTAAAAACTTTCTAGAATTTTATGAAAATGAAAGTACAGCTTACCCAAACCTATGGGACACATGAAAGCAGTGTTAAGAGGAAAACTCATTTCTCTGAGTGCCTCCAAAAAGAAACTGGAGAGAGCATATACTAGCAGCTTAACAGCACACCTGAAAGTTCTAGAACAAAAAGAAGCTAATACATCCAAGAGGAGTAGAAGGCAGAAAATAATCAAATTAAGGGCTGAAATCAACCAAGTGGAAACTAAAAGAACTATACAAAGAATCAACAAAACCAGGAGCTGATTCTTTGAGAAAATCAACAAGACAGATAAACCCTTAGCCAGACTAACCAGAGGGCACAGAGGCAGTATCCAAATTAACAAAATTAGAAATGAAAAGGGAAATAAAACCACAGATTCTGAGGAAATTCAAAAAATCATCAGATCCACTACAAAAGCCTATATGCAACAAAATTGGAAAATCTGGAGGAAATGGACAAGTTTCTAGACAGATACCAATTACCAAAGTTAAATCAGGATCAGATAAACCATCTAAACAGTCCCATAACCCCTAAAGAAATAGAAGCAGTCATTAAAAGTCTCCCGACCAAAAAAAGCCCAGGACCAGATGGGTTCAGTGCAGAATTCTATCTGACCTTCAAAGAAGACCTAATACCAATACTCTTCAAGCTAATCCACAAAATAGAAACAGAAGGAACATGACCCAATTCAGTCTATAAGGCCATAGTTACACTGATACCAAAACCTCACAAAGACCCAACAATAAAAGGAAACTTCAGACCAATTTCCCTTATGAATATGGATGCAAAAATACTCAATAAAATTCTTGCAAACCGAATCCAAGAACACATCGAAACGATCATTCACCATGATCAAGTAGGCTTCATCCCATGGATGCAGGGATGGTTCAATACCCGGAAATCCATCATGTAATCCACTACATAAACAAACTCAAAGAAAAAAACCACATGGCCATTTCATTAGATGCTGAAAAAGCATTTGACAAAATTCAACATCCCTTCATGATAAAAGTCTTGGAAAGATCAGGAATTCAAGGAGCATACCTAAACATAGTAAAGCAATATACAGCAAACCAGTGGCCAACATCAAACTAAATGGAGAGAAACTCGAAGCAATCCCACTAAAATCAGGAACTAGACAAGGGTGCCCTCTCTCTCTCTATCTATTCAATATAGTACTTGAAGTTCTAGCTAGAGCAATAAGACAACAAAAGGAGGTCAAAGGGATACAAATCGGAAAGAAAGAAATCAAAATGTCACTATTTGCAGATGATATGATGGTATACTTAAGTGACCCCAAAAACTCCACCAGAGATCTGCTATAGCTGATAAACACCTTCAGCAAAGTGGACAGATACAAAATTAACTCAAGGAAATCAGTAGCCTTCCTATACTCGAAGGATAAACAGACTGAGAAAAAATTAGGGAAATGACACCCTTTACAATTGTCACAAACAATATTAAAGTATCTTGGTGTGACCCTAACCAAACAAGTGAAAGATCTGTATGACAATAACTTCAAGTTTCTGAAGAAAAAAATCAAAGAAGACCTCAGAAGATGGAAAGATCTCCCATGCTCATGGATTGGCAGGATTAATATCGTTAAAATGGCCATCCTGCCAAAAGCAATCTACAGATTCAATGCAATCCCCATCAAAATCCCAACTCAATTCTTCATAGACTTAGAAAGAACAGTTCTCAAATTCATATGAAATAACAAAAAACCCAGGATAGCAAAAACTAGTCTCAACAATAAAAGGACTTCTGGGGGAATCAGCCTCCCTGACCTCAAGCTGTACTACAGAGCAGTAGTGATAAAAACTGCATGGTATTGGTACAGTGACAGGCAGGTAGATCAATGGAATAGAATTGAAGACCCAGAAATGAACCCACACACTTATGGTCACTTGATCTTTGACAAAGGAGCTAAAACCATACAGTGGAAAAGAAGACAGCATCTTCAACAAATGGTTCTGGTTCAACTGGTGTTCTACATATAGAAGAATGGGAATTGATTCATTCCTATGTCCCTGTACAAAGCTCATGTCCAAGTGGATCAAGGACCTCCACATAAAACAAGATACACTGGATCTAATAGACGAGAAAATGGGGAAAAGTCTAGAACACATGGGCACAGGAGAAAAGTTCCTGAACAGAACACCAATGGCTTGTGCTCTAAGATCAAGAATTGACAAATGGGACCTCATAAAATTACAAACCTTCTGTAAGGCAAAGGACACTGTCAATAGGACAAAACGGCAACCTCCAGATTGGTAAAAGATCTTTACCAATCCTACATCCAATAGAGGGCTAATATCCAATGTATACAAAGAACCCAAAAAGCTAGACTCCAGAGATTTAAATAACCCTATCAAAAAATGAGAAACTTGAAATACATCATCCCACATTTTTCTGCCTTTTAGAGTTGCTGAGAGATCTGACACTGTTCTGATATTTGTGCCTTTATAAGTGAGTTGGTGTCTTTCCCTTATGGCTTTTAATATTCTTTCTTCATTTTCTATTTTTGATATTTTGGTTATATTATGTCTTCTACTCTGATCATGTTCAGTTAGAGTTCAAGATAACTCTTGTGTTTGAATGTCTATGCCTAGACTTGGGAAGCTTTCTGCTGTAATTTACTTTATAGATTTTCTAGACCTTTGTTTTTTTTTTCAACATTTTTGTCATCTGGTGGATTCTCAGGTTTTGTCTTTTAACCATTGTTCTAGTTTCTCTTCTGTTGCTGTGATAACTTACCCTGAGAAAAGCCACCTTGGGGAGAAATGGTTTATTTGGCTAACAGTTATGTGTTCCTGTCAAGGCAGGAATTCACACCCTATTTTTTCAAACTCATGATTTCTTACATTTTTGGTTGCGAGCTTAGCCTTTAATGGCTGAGCTGTCTCTTTAGCCCTCATGATTTCTTTTATGATATGAATCTCCAACATAATTTCTTTAAAATTTTTCCAAATTTTGCTAGCATGTATTAATTGCATAAACGAGGCTCTTGTTGTGACATTTCCATACATACACATATAGTTTTGTGGTTCTCTCTCTCTCTCTCCATTACTTTTAATCACCCCTCCATTTTGCCTTCTAGTAATCCTCATCTTACTCTTCTGTCTTCCTCCAACTCCAGATTACACATAGTATAGAACATATATGTTACTGGTGTTGGTAAGATTGGCTTATTTCTTCAAACTTTTTGAAACATTCAATTATTGATTCAATATTGAAATATGTTGGTATTGTTCTAAGACAGAACTCCAGCATCATTTAAAGTTGTAAGTGGAAATTTTGTGCCTGAAATGAAGTTGTCATCTTACACAGCTTCATATTCTCCAAATAGCATTGTTTCCTTCATTTGTTCTCTTGTTTGTGTTTAATTTACATTTAGACAAAACCAATGCCTTAAAGTCAAAGGGGGGCTTACTATTTCAGCCAGCCTACCAATCACTTAATAATTAGTGTAGACACATTAAATCCCCCCAAATCCCAGTGGAGATGGGAGAGAGGCGTCACATAGTTCTACCTGTAGCCAAGGTGCTCTTTTGGCAATTGATGGCTGCTGGGAGAGGGAGTAAGATTTTTTCCCTATTGAGAGGTTGCCCATATTCCATTAGCTGTTCCTAGAGCATGCACATACTGGCAGCACTAACTCGGCTCAGTGAGTTTGAAAATAGAGTATGTGAGGTCGGGGTGGTGGTAGTCGTGATATGGACAGGAAAGGAATTGAAGGGGAGGAGATGGGAGTGGATTTCTTAAAAATATATTCACACATAAAATTTTCAAACAGTAAAAATAAAAATGTAAGGAAGAAATATAGAGAAAACCCGAGGAAGAAATGGGGGGGGGGTTCAGGCCTGGTGCTGCAGACACAGTAGAGTCTAATATGAATAGTCTAATCTATGACGCAATAGTGAATAACTGCTACTATATGTCTTCCTGCCATAACAGAATACTCCTGAAAACGTGAGCCAGAATCAGCCTTGCCTTTCTTCTTTCAGATGATAAAAATTAAGCAACATACACCCATGATGTATCTATCTATCTATCTATCTATCTATCTATCTATCTATCTATCTATCTAATCTTACCTATGACAGGAAGGTACAAGGGGTCATGGGAAGGATTAATGAAGGAGCCATAGCATATATAGTTCCCTTTCCAGATCACAGGACCAAGAAGGAAGTTGGCCTGTGGTTTTCCACTGAGGCTTTGAACTGAAGGCAGCCCATGTGTCTGAGGCACCCCTTCCCTGGATAGATGGAACATGTCTAACTGATGGTCAGAGATACTGGACAAGGTCATGTTCTCTCCTGACATCACCACAGGGTCATTTCACGTAGAACAGGAAGGTTTCTTGTATAAATCTGGAAGAAAATCAGTAGAGACCCTCAACTTCCACTGATCCCTTTCCTTTTCCTAATAGGTCTTCATTATGCTTTCATTGTCAATCAACGGGTTTAATTAGAGTTACTTACTTGGTACTAAAGAGCATACAAAGTAACGGACTTCATGATGACATCTGCATACAGTTCATTTTATTCATCTTTCCCCCACTCCCCTTCCTTGTAACACCTTTTCTGGTTCTTTCCCTCCTCCTTATTTTCTCTTGCGTGTTATATGTATTCCATTTATCTCCCCTTCCCTCTCTGTTAATCTTCTTCCCCTCTCATGCTCATTTTCCAATTTCATCACCTCTAACTTCCCATTCTATGTACATTAAAAATCTACAGTCAAACATTAAGTTATATATTTTATATCACATCTCTTTAAAAATATTTGTTAATCTCTCTTTTCGAAAGAAAGAGTGTTCCATGAATGTGTCTGTTTCCTTTGCGCAAGGACCATGGCAGTCTTCCCTCTCTTGCTCTTCCTACTACGTGTACTGATCGAGTATGATCTATCATTGCCTCCTTATCTTTGTTTTGGAATATACAACATCTACCCTTATTTCTCCATCTCTATTTTCTTTCTTTCTTTCTTTTAAATAGTATAACAATTCTGTTTAATCATCTTTTTTTTTCTTAAATTATTTTTCCTACTTTATTTACATTTCAAATGTTTCCCCCTTTCCAGATCTCCCCTTTGGAACCTCCTCATTTTTCCCTCCTCCCCCTGCCACTATGGAGGTATTCTCCCACCCACACACCCACCCACTCTCATCCTCCCTCCTTGGCATTCTCTTCTACTGGGGGATCTAACACTCTCAGGCCCAAGGGCCTCTCCTCCCCCTGATAGCTAACAAGACCCTCCTCTGTCACATATGTGGCTAGCACCATGGGTCCCACCATGTGTATTCTTTGGTTGGTGGATAAGTCTCCAGAAGTATCGGGGATTCAGGCCAGTTGCCCTGTTGCTGCCTCCCTGGGGATGCAAACTCCCTCAGCTCCTTCAGTCTCTTCTCCAAGTCCTCCATCTGGGACCTCACATTCTGCCCTACTGTTGCTATGAAGTGACTGTTAGGTATTTCAAACTTTTGGGCTAATAACCACTTAACAGTGAATACATACTATGTTCATTCATTTGTGACTGCGTTACCTCATTCAGGATGGTATTTTCAAGATCCATCCATTTGTCTGCGAATTTCATGAAGTCATAGTTATTAATAGCTGAGTAGTATTCCATTGTGTAAATGTACCACATTTTTTTGTATCTATTCCTCTGTGGAGGGACATCTGGGTTGAATCCAGCTTCTGGATATTAAAAATATGGCTGCTATGAACATAGTGGAACATGTATCTTTATTACATGTTGGAGCATCTTCTGGGTATATGCCCAGGAGTGGAATAGCTGGGTTCTTAGGCAGTAGTATGTTCATTTTTCTGAGGGTCTGCCAAACTGATTTCCAGAGAGGTTGTATCAACTTGCATTCCCACCAGCAATGGAGGAGTGTTCCTCTTTTCCATATCCTTGCCAAGATCTGCTGTCACCTGAGTTTTTGATCTTAGCCATTCTGACTGGTGTGATGTGAAATCTCAGGGTTGTTTTGATTTGCAAATCCCTGATGACTAAGGATGTTGAACATTTCTTTAGGTGCTTCTTGGCCATTCGAGTTTCCACAGTTGAGAATTCTGTTTACCTCTCTTCCCCATTTTTTGGTAGGGTTATTTGGATTTTTGGAGTCTAGCTTCTTGAGTTCTTTGTATATATTGGATATTAGCCCTCTATCAGGTGTAGGATTGGTAAAGATTTTTTCCCAATCTATAGGTTGCCATTTTCTCCTGTTTACAGTGCCCTTTGCCTAACAGAAGCTTTGTAGTTTTATGAGGTCCCATCTGTCGATTCTTGATCTTAGAGCACAAGCCATTGGTGTTCTGTTCAAGAACTTTTCCCCTGTGCCCATGTGTTCAAGACTTTTCCCCATTTTCTCTTCTATTAGATTTAGTATATCTTGTTTTATGTGGAGGTCCTTGATCCACTTGGACTTGAGCTTTGTACAGGGAGATAGGAATGGATCAATTCGAAATCTTTTACATGTAGACCTCCAGTTGAAGCAGCACCATTTGTTGAAGATGCTGTCTTTTTTCCACTGGATGGTTTTAGCTCCTTTGTCAAAGATCAAGTGACCATAAGTGTGTGGGTTCATTTCTGGGTCTTCAATTCTATTCCATTGATCTACCTGCCTGTCACTGTACCAATACCATGCAGTTTTTATCACTACTGCTCTGTAGTACAGCTTGAGGTCAGGGAGGCTGATTCCCCCAGAAGTCCTTTTATTGTTGAGAATAGTTTTTGATATTCTGGGTTTTTTGTTATTCCATATGAATTTGAGAATTGCTCTTTCTAAGTCTATGAAGAATTGAGTTGGGATTTTGATGGGGATTTCATTGAATCTGTAGATTCCTTTTGGCAGGATGGCCATTTTAACGATATTAATCCTGCCAATCCATGAGCATGGGAGATCTTTCCATCTTCTGAGGTCTTCTTGGATTTCTTTCTTCAGAGACTTGAAGTTCTTATCATATAAATCTTTCACTTGTTTGGTTAGAGTCACACCAAGATATTTTATATTGTTTGTGACAATTGTGAAGGGTGTTATTTCCATAATTTCTTTTTCAGTCTGTTTATTCTTCGAGTACAGGAAGGCCAGTGATTTGCTTGAGTTAATTTTGTATCCAGCCACTTTGCTGAAGTTGTTTATCAGCTGTAGCAGATCTCTGGTGGAGTTTTTCAGGTCACTTAAGTATGCCATCATATCATCTGCAAATAGTGCTATATTGATTTCTTCCTTTCCAATTTGTATCCCTTTGACTTCCTTTTATTGTCTGATTGCTCTAGCTAGAACTTCAAGTACTATGTTGAATAGATAGGGAGAGAGAGGGCAGCCTTTTCTAGTCCCTGATTTTAGTGGTATTGCTTCAAGTTTCTCTCCATTTAGTTTGAGGTTGGCCACTGGTTTGCTGTATATTGCTTTTACTATATTTAGGTATGCTCCTTGAATTCCTGATCTTTCCAAGACTTTTATCATGAAGGGATGTTGAATTTTGTCAAATGCTTTTTCAGCATCTAACGAGATGACCATGTGTTTTTTTTCTTTGAGTTTGTTTATGTAGTGGATTACATTAATGGATTTCCGGATATTGAACCATCCTTGCATCCCTGAGATGAAGCCTACTTGATCATGGTGAATGATTTTCTTGATGTGTTCTTGGATTCGGTTTGCAAGAATTTTATTGAGTATTTTTGCATCCATATTCATAAGGGAAATTGGTCTGAAGTTTCCTTTTATTGTTGGGTCTTTGTGGGGCTTTGGTATCAGTGTAGCTGTGGCCTCATAGAATGAATTGGGAAGTGTTCCTTCTGTTTCTATTTTATAGAATAGCTTGAAGAGTATTGGTATTAGGTCTTCTTTGAAGGTCTGATAGAATTCTGCACTGAACTCATCTGGTCCTGGGTTTTTTTTGGTTGGGAGACTTTTAATGACTGCTTCTATTTCTTTAGGGGTTATGGGACTGTTTAGATGGTTTATCTGATCCTGATTTAACTTTGGTAATTGGTATCTGTCTAGAAACTTGTCCATTTCCTCCAGATTTTCCAATTTTGTTGCATATAGGCTTTTGTAGTAGGATCTGATGATTTTTTTTAATTTCCTCAGAGTCTGTTGTTTTATCTCCATTTTTATTTCTAATTTTGTTAATTTGGATATTGTCTCTGAGCCCTCTGGTTAGTCTGGCTAAGGGTTTATCTAACTTGTTGATTTTCTCAAAGAACCAGCTCTTGGTTTTGTTGATTCTTTGTATAGTTCTTTTAGTTTCCACTTGGTTGATTTCAGCCCTTAATTTGATTATTTCTTGCCTTCTACTCCTCTTGGGTGTATTATCTTCTTTTTGTTCTACAACTTTCAGATGTGCTTTTAAGTTGTTAGTGTATGCTCTCTCCAATTTCTTTTTGGAGGCATTCAGAGCTATGAGTTTTCCTCTTAACACTGCTTTCATTGTGTCCCATAGGATTGGGTAAATTGTACTTTCATTTTCATTGAATTCTAGGAAGTCTTTAATTTCCTTCTTTATTGCTTCCTTGACCAACTTATCATTAAGCAGTGCATTGTTCAGCTTCCATATGTATGTGGGCTTTGTGTTGTTTTTGTTGCCATTGAAGACCAACCTTAATCCATGGTGATCTGATAGGAGGCATGTGATTATCTCAATCTTCTTATCTCTGTTGAGGTTTGTTTTGTGACCAATTATATGATCAATTTTGGAGAAGGTACCATGAGGTGCTGAGAAGAAGGTATATTCTTTTGATGCAGGGTGAAATGTTCTATAGATATCTGTTAAACCCATTTGGTTCATAGCATCTGTTAGTTTCACTGTGTCTCTGTTTAGTTTATGTTTCCAAGATCTGTCCATTGTTGATAGTGGGGTGTTGAAGTCTCCCACTATTATTGTGTGAGGTGCAATGTGTGCTTTGAGCTTTAGTAGAGTTTTTTTTAATGAAAGTGGGAGCTCTTGCATTTGGGGCATAGATGTTCAGAATTGAGAGTTCTTCTTCTTAGATTTTTCCTTTGATGAGTAAGAAGTGTCCTTCCTTATCCTTTTTGATGAATTTTGGTTGCAAGTCAATTTTATACAATATTAGAATGGCTACTCCAGCCTGTTTCTTGGGGCCATTTGCTGGAAAATTGTTTTCCAGCCCTTTACTCTGAGGTAGTGTTTTTCTTTAGCATGGAGGTGCGTTTCCTGGATGCAGCAAAATGCTGGGTCCTGTTTATGGATCCAGTCTGTCAGTCTATGTCTTTTTATTGGGGAGTTGAGACCATTGATGTTAAGAGATATTAAAGAATAGTGATTGTTATTTCCTGTTATTTTTGATATTGTTAATATTGTTTGTGTGGCTATCTTCTTTTGAGTTTGTTGAAAGATTACTTTCTTTTTCTTGAGTGTAGTTTCTCTCTTTGAGTTGGTATTTCCTGTGTATTATTCTTTGTAGGGCGGGGTTTGTGGAAACATACTGTGCAAATTTGGATTTGTCGTAGAATATTTTGGTTTCACCATCTATGATTCTTGAGAGTTTTGCTGGGTATAGCAGCCTGGGCTGGCATTTGTTTTCTTTTAGAGTCTGTATGAGCTCTGCCCAGGATCTTCTAGCTTCCATAGTCTCTGGTGAGAAGTATGGTGTAATTCTGATAGGTCTGCCTTTATATGTTACTTGACCCTTTTCCCTTACTGCTTTTAATATTCTTTCCTTGTTTTGTGTATTTGGTGTTTTGACTATAATGTGACGGGAGGAATTTCTTTTCTGGGCCAGTCTATTTGGAGTTCTGTAGGCTTCTTGTAAATTTATTTTCATCTCTTTCTTTAGGTTAGGGAAGTTTTCTTCTATAATTTTGTTGAAGATAGTTACTGGTCCTTTAAGTTGGGAGTCTTCACTCTTTTCTATACCTATTATCCTCAGGTTCTGTCTTCTCATTGCATCCTGAATATCTTGGATGTTTTGGTTTAGGAGCTTTTTGCATTTTGTGTTTTCTTTGACTGTTGTGTCCATGTTTTCTATGGTATCTTCCGCACCTGAGATTCTCTCTTACATCTCTTGTTATTCTGTTGGTGATGCTTGCATCTATGACTCCTGATTTCTTTCCTATGATCTCTAATTCCAGGGTTGTCTCCCTTTGTGATTTCTTTATTGTTTATATTTCTGTTTTTAATTTCTGAATTGTTTTGTTCATTTGATTGATTGTGTTTTCCTGTATTTCTGCCCATTTGATTGTGTTTTCCTGTAATTCTTCAAGGGATTTTTGTGTGTCCTCTTTAAGGGCTTCCAGTTGTTTACCTGTGTTCTCTTGTATTTCTTTAAGGGAGTTATTTATTTCCTTCTTAAAATCTTCTATCATCCTCTTGATAAGTGATTTTAAGTCTGATTCTTCCTTTTCTGGTGTGTTGGGGTATCCAGGGCTGGCTGTGGTGGGAGAGCTGGGTTCAGCTGAAGCCAAGTAGTCTTGGTTTCTGTTCCTTGTGTTCTTCCCCTTGCCTTTTGCCATCTGGTTATCTTTGGAGTGTGCTGGTCCTTCTCTCTCTGAGTGTGGCTTGTCTTTCCTTCAAGCTCAGATGTCAATATTCCTGGAAGACCAGTTCTCTCTTCCAGCTGTTCTTCAGACCCTGAGTCTGGAGTCCTCCTGTTGCTGGCTCCTCAGCACAAGTGGGCAGGTAGCTTTCTCCCTGAGCTACTTGTATATGGAGAGGCCTGTTGGCCCAGGTGGGGTTTCTGGCCCCAGGTGGAAGCAGGCAGGCTCTTACCTCCCGGCTTTTCCTCAGTCCCTGCCTCTTCATTCTCTTCTATACCTATTGTCCTCAGGTTCTGTCTTCTCATTGTATCCTGGATATCCTGGATGTTTTGAGTTAGGGACTTTTTGCTTTTTGTGTTTTCTTTGACTGTTGTATCCATGTTCTCTATGCTATCCTCCGCACCTGAGTTTCTCTCTTCCATCTCTTGTATTCTGCTGGTGATGCTTGCATGTATGACTCCTGATTTCTTCCTAAGGTTTTCTAACTCCAGGGTTGTCTCCGTTTGTGATTTCTTTATTGTTTTCAATTTATGTTTTTAGTTCCTGGATGTTTTTGTTCATTTCCTTCTCTGTTTGATTGTGTTTTCCTTTAATTCTTTATGGGATTTTTGTGTTTCTTTTCTAAGGGTGTCTAGTTGTTTACCTGTGTTCCCTTGTATTTCTTTAAGGGAGTTATTTATTTCCTTCTTAAAATCTTCTATCATCCTCTTGAGATGTGATTTTAAGTCTTAGTCTTTTTGTTCCTGGTGTGTTGGGGGTATCCAGGGCTTGCTATAGTGGGAGAGCTGGGTTCTGATGATGCCAAGTAGTCTTGGTTTCTGTTCTTTGTGTTCTTGCCCTTGCCTTTCATCATCTTGTTATCTCTGGTGTTAGTTGGTCTTATTCTCTCTGACTGTGGCTTGTCTTTCCTGCAAACCTAAGTGTCAGTACTCCTCAAAGACCAGTTCTCTTTGAGAGGACTTTGTGGTGCAGGGTCAGCTCTGGGGTGCAGACAGAAACAAGAAGGATCTAATCTCCAGCTGTCCCTTGTTTCCTGTGTCCTGATGGCTCTGCAAGGATCCTTCTTGGTCCAGTGAATTTGAAAAGAAGTGATGGTCTTGACTGTGCTTGAAGGTGTGTTGGCACCCCTGGTATACCAGCTCTCTCCTGGCACTATTTGAGTATGGAGCCCTGTGTCACAGGATCTGTTCTCCAGCCACCAAAAGAAGCCAGAAGCCTGCTCCTCAGTCTTTGTGTCCTGGGTATTCCAGGTGGGTCCCTGTGAGCAGACAGGCTTGCCCACACTCCTGGCAGGCTATCTTTCTCCCAGGGCTATTTTGCTGTGGAACCCTGGTGGCCCAGGCAGAGGTCTCCCACCACAGATGGAAACCGGAAGGCTCCTTCCTCCTGGATGTTCCTCAGTCCCTCTAACTCAAGGTTTCCAGGCAAGTCCCACTGGGAAGTTTTAGCCTTCTTACCCCCTCTTAAGAGCTTTCCTACACTCCTGGGAGGTTATCTTTCTCCCAGCCCTATTTGGCTATGGAGCCCTGGTGGCTCAGGCAGAGGTCTCCCCATAGCATCTTTTATTTTTTGTTCTTTATTCTTTACATTTAGTGCTTTATTATGTGGCAAGGAAACTTTCTTTTCTGGTCCAATCTATAATATTTTTTATACATTTATAGGAATCTCTGTTATGTTAGGAGATTTTTTTTCTTCTATGATTTTGTTGAAAATATTTACTGGGCCTTTTATCTGGGACTATTCTCTCTCTTTTCTTGCTATTATTCTTAGATTTTCACTTTTCATGGTGTCCCAGATTTTCTGAATATTTTGTTTTAGGAATCTTTTATATTTAACATTTTCTTTGATCAATGTATGTGTTTCTTTTATTATATCTTCAACACCTGAGATTCTCTCTTCCATCTCTTGTGTTGTCGGTCATGCTTGCCTCTGTAGTTTCTGTTTGATTATTTAAATTTTTTAATTTCCAGCATTCCCTTAGATCGTGTTTTCTTTATTGGTTCTATTTCCATTTCAGGTCTTGAACAGTTTTATTTGTTTCCTTCAACTGTTCATCTGTTTTTATCTTGTCTTTCATTGCTTTAAGGAAAGACTTTACACATTTTTTTCTAATTCTTTGTCTTTTTCTTAAATTCTGTAAGAGATTTATGTACTTCCCCTTTAAAAGCCTCTATCATCTTCATAAAGTAGTTTTTAAGATCTTTTTCTTGTGTTTCTGCTGTGCTCAACTATCCAGGGCTTTCTTTAGTAGGATACTTGGTCTTTGGTGGTGACATATTGGATGTTAATGGTTGTATTTTTGTGAAAACAATTTTAATTGGTTCTTTGTGAATCTCACATCATGTACTCTAATCCCACGCATCCACTAGTCTCTCCATATCTACTCTGCCCTTGTAACCCAACCTCCAAAGAAAACAAATTCAAACCAAACCAAAACAAAAATATCTCAATGTTGAAGCTGCACACACAGTATACCCCTTTGTCCAAACAGCTTCACTTGCAAATGTTCATTATAATGAGTGATTAGCCTGTTTCGAATCCCCTGGCTTCTGCCACACTTTCTATTTTATTTTATTGGTTATTTTATTTATCTACATTTTAAATGTTATCCCCTTTTGCTTAAATCCCCTATCCTGTCCCCCATTCCCCCCGCTTCTATGAAGGTACTCCACCATACACCCAGCCCCTTGTGCCTCAGGCAGAAGATTATATTATCTGCCACACTTTCGATGCTGGATCCTCATTGGTACTCCTCTGTGATATGCCACAGAGATCCTGTAGCTTAGATCCAGTCCTGCAGGACCATCCCCTTCACACATTCCAGCAGCTCTTAGATGGGATAGATGGGTTAAGCCAAAGTCCTAGGTGGTAGCTGAGTTGTTCTGCTACCCAGCTCTCCTGCACCAATGCCACCAGGGCCAGCTCTTTTACTAGTCCAGGCTAGGGGCAGGGCCAGTTTTCATGTATGCAACATCAGAGAAGTGGCAAAACTGGTTCTCTTGAGCTTATGCCCTCAGGGCTAGCTTACTAGAACCCCTGCTGCCACACCCAGCTGAGGTTAGGTGTGAGACCCACACTCCCAAGTACAGTAGTCAGTGATTGATGGGGCTAGCTCTCCTGCTTGGGACAAGAAGTAAGGAGCAGGAGATGGGGCACCTCACAAGCACCCAAGCAACATCATGGGTGGTGAGTGTCAAGAGCAGCTTTCTATTGCTTATTCCCTTAGGACCGTCTCACTTACACCCTCCTTCCAACAGGGTCAGCTCTACTGTGCTGTTCAGGTGAGGTGTGGAGCTCACGCTCCTGAGTGCTGCAGCTGGCAAAGGAAGGGGCCAGCTCTCCCATGATGACCAGGCAAGGGATGCTGCCACCTCTCCTGCTTGCCACTGGCAGTAAGGGGCAGGACCATCTCTTCCACATCCATAAACCTAAATGGCCAGCAGAGGATGGTGCCAGTTCTTTTGCCTGCTGTAGAAGAGTAGAGGCAAGAAAGGCCATGATGCTGCATAGCTGTCAAGAAGTAGGGCCAATTCTCTTTTGCTGATACCTTGGGAGCAGGCTCATCTACCACCAGAACCAGTTTTACTGTGCAGCCCAGGCAAGGTGTGGAGTCCTCTCTCTGGAGTATTATAGCTACGAGGGGTGGGACAACTCTCCTGAGCTGCCTAAGCAAGGGGAAGTGTCATATCTGATCAGCCCTCAGACATCAACATGGCCCTCAGTGTCAGCATGGCCTGAGGTGGCAGCACAGGCTGCTCACACACCAGACTGTTCCTCACCACCCTGGCATATCCAGTTCTCTTAGTAGTGCACAAACCTGTTCTGCTTCACTTTCTCTCCATGTGTGTGGTGTTCTGTGCATGGTGTGTGTGCGCTGTGTTTGGTGCATATGTGCTGTTGCAGGGTGTATGTGTAAGGCTTTATGTGTGCCTTGTGTTCAAACTTCTCATGAGGTCATCATTCCTATCAGATTATACATCCACTGAAGAGCAGTATCTCTTCATTTTAATTATATTAGTTATACAGTCAACAGTCCTATGTCTAAATTAGGTCACATTCTGAGACAAGAATCTAAGCAAGAGATGAGATTTCAACGTAGAAATGTGAGGACACCATGCGACTCCATATAGTTGGTATTGAGTAACCTCACATTGCCATTGAAACTTTAAATTTTTGCTGCTGTCGCCACTGTTACTGCTTTGAGACAGGGTCTCATGTACCACAGGGTGAACTCAAATGTGTTATGTAGCCAAGAGGGATCTTAAATTCCTGATTCTCCTGCCTCAACCTATTTAATGCTGGTATTAGAGTCTCTAATATCTCTAGTCTCTCTGGTACCTCCACATCCAGCTCTGCAGCTTTTACTTCTCCAATTCCCCATAGTGTTGACCATATCCCTTATATGGTCATATGAGCATGTACAGTTCTCCTGTAAACTGTCCTTCTGCCTTAAGGGACAATTTACAAGATACATGTATGCTTGTGAGGCTAGCAGATGCAGAAGCAGAATCTGACTGTGTCTCCAGGTGCCACTCACCTCTCCCTCCCCAGGAACAGACACACTCTTTCACCCAATCCCCAGGTCACTTCCACTTCACACTCTCAGTTCCTTCTAATTCTTCTCCCCATCCAAATCTACTTCACAGCATCTCACTGCTCCTGCATACAACCTTCTCTGTTTCATTCTCATTCTTTTTCCCTTCTGCAACTTTAAAAATATTTTATTTATTATTCATACGTGCATATAATGTGATTGGATCAAATCCATCCTCCATTCTGTCCCTTAGAACTGCTTCCCCATTTTCCCCACCAGCTTTTCCTATCATCTTTCTTTTTACTTTTAGAGACAAGGTCTTACATTCTGAGTCAGTTCTTTTCTTCTACTATGTAGATGCTAGGGATTGAACTCAGGTCTTCAGGATTTACAGCAGACACCTCCCACTGAGACTTGTTAACCTCTCCTCATGGTGCTACACATAGTAACCTTAAGTAGTTGGTGCCCTTCATCAGAGATTCTGTCAGTGAGAGAGCAAACCAGTTGTAGGAAGTGGAAATACAAGAGGGTAATGGGAATATGAACAAAATACAAATACATATATATATATATATATATATATATATATATATGTATGTATGTAAAATATATATATATTTGTGTGTGTGTATTTGTGTATGTGTGAAATGTTATAATGAAACATATTATTCTATATGCTAACTAAAACTTTAGTAATAAAAAACAAAATGGCCAAGCCCTGGATTTTATTCATCTTCAAGAAGATATAAAATTTCCAGCAAGTATAAAGGTGTTTAATATCAATGACCATCTTGTAAATGCTAATGAAAGCCACCATGAGATAGCACCTTACATCTGCTAGGATATTCATCACCAAAGAGAAAAGTGGATAAAGATTGGAAAGAGTTTGGAGAATAGGGGACACTTTTACACTGTTGGAGGGAACATAGATTGCCACTGCCCTTGTGGAAAATGGTATCAGGTTATTAAATAAATTTGAAAAGACTCATCTATAATATTACCCAAATCATCTCTTTTGCATATGTGCACAAATAAAATAACATCACCACCTCATAAATATTCCTGCAGTTCTATGTTTGTTTCAGTATTATTCACAGTACCAAGTGATGGCAAGAATTCTCATTATTCTTGACTTCTCTGGTGCCTGCATGTCTCCATGAGCAAACCTGAGTGATTCTACATTTCTGGAGCACAAATTTTCATTGAGAAAGCTCTAGAGAGTGACTAACTGCTCACTTTCTGTATGGGTATGTATTTCTGGTGGCTGTCATAATATTGAGTTGAGGAAGAGAGGGTACCTTAGTTATTTTTCCTGTTTTTGTGATAAAACGCCTTTGCAAAAAGAGACTTAGGAAGAATCCAAGGTTACAGTCCATCATGTTGGGGAAGTCAAGGCAGCAAGATCCAGTCGTAGCTAACATATTGCACCCATAATCAAAAGAAAGAAAGTTATGAATCCTGTGCTCAACTGACTCCATTTTATGTAGTCCAGAATCTCAACCTAGAGAATGTAATGAGCATGTCTTCACACCTCAACCTGTGGTATTGTGAAAGGCAGCCTGGTTCCTGGTTGAGCTAAGGCTTAAAGCCCCTGTGACCCTGAAGGGATGGTAGGCACTTTGACTGATTCCTGTGCATCCATCCCCTGTCACTAGCTGCATCCCTCCATAGATTTGTGGCCATCAGTCACATAAGGGCAATGCCTCAAGCCCCTCCACAGGTAGAGGATGTGACCTGTGGTCATGTAGGCTCAAGACAAATCTCCATTTTAATGAGGGACCTAAAGGCCTGAAGAGCATAGCCAATAAGCTTTTCTTCCCAGACACTCCTCCCTGCAAAAGGTATTTAATCTGAGGTCCACCCAGAGAAGTGGGGTATGGTTTTACTTATCCACTTTTCACCATGACAATAAATGCCTTAAAACTACGGACTGTCTCTTTTCATCAGGATCCATGGTGGGGAGCCATGGAGAAGGCCTTTGCCTGTAGAGCTGCCATCTAGTCTCCCGTAGAAGGCATCTCTGTACTCCCAGCCATAGCTGCCACCAAGCCCAAGCCCAAGAACTTTATCACCAAGCCAAGAACTTTCCCTGCAGGACAAGTCAGAGCTCCCCCTTTTCCCACCCGACCCTAGGCTAGATCCAGCCCGTGGGACCCACTCTGTTTTCAGCTTTTCTGTTGCACCCAGAGGTGTCTGGGTGCCCAAGAGCCTGAGAACCAGACAGTTCCAACCTTGTCACAGGCCCAGGGACCCTTGAGCCAGCTCTGGTGGTTCTGTACCTCAGACTGTGCTTCCCAGCCCCAGAGTGGTGTCCCAGGGCTTCCCTGTGGGCTAAGTGTGGTCAACTTCCTGCATCTTGCCTCTGAGTGTCTGAGCCCTGTGGCAGAGCAGACACAGGACCCATAACCCTACATTAACCTGATCAAAGTATTCCCTCACAAGCATGAGCAGAGGCCAGTCTCCCAGGAGACTATATCTCATCAAGTTGACAATTAAGAATAATTATTACCAAAGGTTTGTTTTGACTTAGTTGGAAGATGTAGTCTATCGTGGAAGTGAGAATACAGTGGATACAAGTGCCTCTAGGAGTAGTGGTAGGCACACGATACAGATGGTCGTTCTAAATCCATAGTCAGGAAGCAGAGACAGAGATCAATGAATAATGATGTTACACTTAATCTCTACATTTTATTTAATCTAAGACCCTGCCCCATAAAATAGTATCACCCATATTCATAGTATGTCTTTTCACTTCAGGTAGGCATCTATAGAAAAGCTATGCAGAAGTGCTTACAGGTCTGTCTCTTAGGTGATTCTAAAACCCATCAACTTGACAGTCAAGTTTAACTCTGTTGAAGTGTTCTGACCACCAGTTAACAGGAGTACAGATTGTACAGCTTGCTTCTTTCAGTAGATGATGGAAACTATGTCTTACTAAGTTAAGGTAAGCTCAAGAAAAGAGTCATCTGCAGTCATCTGACAGGTATACAAGTGAGTGAGCAAATCACAAAGAATCACAAGTTTGCTGAGTGATGTCTATGAGCTCCAGAGTTCCTTTGCAGTTAACAAGCTTTTCTACACTTAAGTTTATTGGATCCCCAAGGTGATGGTTTGAGTTGAAGAACATGAGAAGCTTCATTCATGACACCTCCCTCTGCTGAGGAAACCTGCACATCTCATTGCTAGCTTGGCTATCCTCTTTGGATAATGTGAGGGTTGAGTATATACAGGTCTGTGTACACATGCCCTGAAGAGTATTGGAGGGAAGTGAATCTATGTTCTTCATGAAGATGTCTTGGCATAGTTGGGCATAAGTTACCTCCTTTGAGTCTTCTGCTGCAGACACCTGTCATTGTGAGACACATGTTATGAAGAGAATACCCAGGTGGGATCCTGGAAAAGGAGAGCAGGGAGGCAGGGCAAACTCACCTGTGTGTCCACCTGGCTGCAGTTCTCAGGCTTAATGCCCCCCAAGTCATCATCTGGAAGGCAAAGAAAGAGAATGGGCCTGTTTCACATGATCCTTTAAACTATATAGCTTTCTATTTTATATTTCTTAGATTACCAATAGAATCCCAGGGAAAACCAGCAACATAATACAGCAGTGTTGTACCTGCCACCTCTTTTGCTCTTCACTGAAGGCCTCCTAAGCCCCACAAGCATCAGTTTCCTCAGAGAGAATCATTCCACCTTACGTTTATTTTTTTCCTCGTTGTCCATGGCTGGGCTGGAATTGAGTAAAAAGAAGGAAATGTTTAAGTATGACTAAGAAATGTTTACATAAGTAGACTTTTTGGAATTGTGGGTGTAGCTCAATGACAGAGTGCTTGTCGAGCAGTAGGGGCTCTGGCTGCAATGCCCAGTGCTCAGACAAATGTCTTAGATGGAGATTCAGGGATGTATTCATTCAGATAGTCAAATTTCCCTACCTCTTATATTTAACTTGGCTCCTGGTCTTCCTATTGGTGGCCCCTACAGAGAAACAAAAGTCAGTCTTAGAACACACGGAACCCCATACACCTGTCCCATATTAATTCTCCTCCTTGAACCTACTGTATTTGGCCCAATGGCAGCAGAGGCAGCTGAAGAGGAGGAGGAAGAGGAGGAAGCAGACAGCAGCAATTGAGATCTAAATGACAATAGGAGACACAGATGGACCTGGAATTAGAACATAGAAGTGATATGTTACTAAAGGTCTGTTACATTAAATTACTCATGAAATCAAGCATTTGAGTGCCCCCTTATACCAAATACAGAACAAGACATTTAGGAAACTGTAGGGAGCTTTTCTAACAAAACAATTGAAGTAATCAATTCATGTGTTATTGGTCATATAGGTAGTGCCTATCATGAGTCTTTTAAAGAGAGGGTCTTACTATATAGCCTAGAATGACTTCAACCTTGAGACCTTCCTGCCTTTAGCTGTCAAAAGCTGGGATCATAGGCATGCATCAGCATACCCAACTGATGAGAGAAATTAAATACAATATCAAACAAAATTCATTTGGGGAGATGGTCCATAAAGGATAAGAAGCACCCAGCCCTCTGATGTTCAAGGAGAACTCTTCCCAGATAGTCTATGAAAAATGTACACTAAACTTAACCAGGAGCCTGAGTGAACCACCTACAGAGAAGACAATCAGGACACCTCAGGGAAGATGTTTTCTTAAAAACAAAAACAAAAACAAAATGGATACACTGGAGGTCAAAAGTGATAGGCAACAGTCAGGAATGGAAAAACATTGTAAGTTCCAAAGACAAATCTAAAAGAAATAACAGCCTACAGAATGATTAGCATACAGTGACTAATGAATTGTGCTTTGTTTGTTTTAATAAAAAGGACAGAGCCTAGTAGCAAATCCTGACAAACTCTAAGTCAACGTAGCAGTGTCTTAAAAATTAGTGTGCACTACTGCACTTGTCATGCCCTGGGAATTTACACTGGCAGCTTAGATGTCCATCTACTGATGAATGGATAAGACAGTGTAGCATGCAGACAGAGTGGAACTTTATGCAGCTGGAGAGAAAACCGAAATCATGACACTCATAAGAAAATAGATGAAACTGGAAGCAGTTATATTACATCATGTAAACCAGACTTGGGTATACGTGTGTGGATATAATACCATATGGTTCACTCAAATATGAAGCATACATTTAAGTGTGTGTGTGTGTGTGTGTGTGTGTGTGTGCGTGCGTGCACGCGCACATACACATTGGAATTAAGAATGAGATCATGTGAGAAAAAAACTCAAGATAGGTAGGAAATTGAAGTGTAATGAAATTATGTAATAGGAAAGCAGCAGTGAGGACTATCTTAGGGTAGAAAAAGAGACAATGATAATAACACATATAACCTTGAACTCACAGAAATCTGAGTGCTGGGATTAATGGTGTGAGAGTGTGACATCACACCTGGCCTGTAATTTTAAAGTAAAATTTAATTGAGCCAGTCAGTGGTGGTGTACACCTTTAATCCCAGCACATGAAAGGCAGAGGCAGGCGGATTTCTGAATTTGAGTTTAGCCTGCTCTACAGAGCAAGTTCCAGGACAGTTACCATTACACAGAGGAACCAGTCTCAAAAATCTAAAACATACATCATTTGGTTAAAATTAAAGAAGGCAAAAAGCTGGTGAGATTGCTCAGTGGATAAGCCTTGTAAGCATGAGGACCTGAGTTCAAATCTCCAGCAGCCACATGAAAATATAGGCATCAGCTGTACATGCTTGTAACAGGAGAGCCTCAAGAGTTCAGTGGTCAATCAGCCCAGTGAAAACAGCAGGCTGCAGGTTCAGTGACAAGTCCTATCTCAAGGACATAAGGTAGAGGAAGACACTGGACATCTTTCTCTGGCCTACATGTGTGTGCATATACTTACGCCCTTATGTATGCACGTACCACACACAGTCCACACACCATTCACACTTTTAAAACAAGAAAAGCAGAATTAAGGCCTAATTATGGGAAGAAGGAAACCAGTTGGCAGCAGAGAAGGGACATGGGGGACGGCAGAAAGGGAGGATAGCAATGAGAACCAAGCATAGTGGCACACGTGTAAAGATGTTTCAATAAAATCTATTGCTTTGGGTGTCCTAATATAAAAATTAATTTAAAATATGTGCTTGTGTTGGTAGTATTGATTTGTATCTTGACAGTATGTACCTATGAGACAAGCTTCCGGGCATGTCTGTGAGGGGTGCACTAGATTCAACTAGTCTCTAGCCATGCCTATGAGACATCATACTGATTACATTAAATGAGGTGAGAGCACTGACTCTAAAGGTGAGAAGCACTATTCCCAGGACTTGAGTCTTGCATTGCATAAAAAAGGAGAAAGGTATCTGACCCTCAAGCAGTCACCTCTGTATGTTCCTCACTTCTTAAATGCTTAAATGAAAACTTCTAAATAGCTGCCTCAAGTTCCTGTCACCATGCCTTTCCCATCATGATGGAGAAACCTCAAATACCTCAAAATGTGCAATGAAGTAAACATTGAGTTCCTTAAGTGGCTTTTGTCACATGTTTCATTGCAGCAATAAAAAAGTTAACTAAAACAGTGTTATATACACAGAACAGTTTTTATTCAGACAAAAGGTGAACTAAGTCATGCGATTGGTCAGAATTTTAGATGAAAACAGGGTCCTCACATTAAGAAGATTAAATCAGACTCAAATGGTGTTTTACCATCTACGTGGAATCAGCAACACACACACACACTTACTACATATTCATGACATAAAAGTAGAAAGGAGACTAAAAGACTGAATAGTGTAATGTGGGATCTCCGCATCATTTTGATTTGCATTTCCTGATGATTAAGGATTCTTTCTTTCCCATTACTTTAATTATGTATTCACTTTGCATCCTGATTGCTGTTCTCAACCCCTCTCACACAGTCCCCCCTCTCCCATTCTCTGAGAGAGTGGAGGCTCTCCTGGGTAGCCCCTTATTCTGGCACATCAAGTCTCTTCAAGGCTAGGTGTATCCTGTCCCACTGTGGCCAGACAAGGCCATCCCCACTCCTTCTAGTCTTCTATTCTTATCTAGTCTCTTTTCTCCTTTTATGTCATGAATACGCATAGTCAAAGGAACCCTCCTGGGTTCTCTTCCTACATTCTCCAATCGACTGATGGCTGATTGGAGGTAGACCTGTGATGACCAAAGGTGGAGGGACAGATAATTATAGTGCTCATCCATCCTCCGGGAAACTTCCCTTCATCAGATGAAGACCATTACACATGACATTACACATGACATTGCACACGCAACAAATCAAAATGCAGAGTATGGCGCTCAGTCACAATAGTTAAATCTAGGGAACCACTCCTTCATTGTGAAAGAATGGGAGGATAGATTGTAAGAACCAAAGGGTCAGAGACTGTGTAATGAGGCTGTGTAGTATAGTGGTGTGGGAGCAACATCCATAAAATCTCACAAACACGACAGCCTAAGCATGAGCTAAATAAGGACAATCACATAGACATACCAAAGTAGATGGGAGAAGCCCACGAGGGCTCAGTTCTACACAAAATATTACAGGGAACTAGGAATGCTGAGACGGGGAGAAATAGCTTTCCTTTTCCAGAGAGGAGCACACCACTGTTCATCCAATACCAAACTGGTCAGCTCTGGAAACATACATACAATAACATTGTACAGACTGAGCAGGATATATATATATATATGTGTGTGTGTGTGTGTGTGTGTGTGTGTGTGTGTGTGTGTGTATGTATCTCAATAACTAATGTAAAAAGAAGCCACGAATTTGAAAGAGAGAAAGGAGGCACATATAGGAGAGTTTCAAAGGACACGGGGAAGTAATGTAACAACATTACAATTGAAGAAGCGAAGAAAAAAGGGGTGATGATATTTTGATATTTAGAAAGTCACCTTCTGTATCTTAATTGGCAGATACACTTTCAACTTTTCTGTCACTATTGGCTAGTGATGTATTTGTCACATACACACAACTCAGAAAGGAATACTGGTGAGTAACAGTCAGCAATCAAGTGGTTCAGCACTTTCAGAATGATTCCCATTATGAGTAGGTAAGGACTTCTATTCCCAGATGAATATACTTGTATCTGCTGAAAATTATATCAGTAACACACAATATTGAGAGTCTATCATGCAGATGAAGCAATTACATTCAGAATAGTAGTAGTGAGTAACAAATAGCACAAAGCAGACATAAAGTGGACTTAATATATCCCAGGTGGCATCCTTGGGGCCTGCCTAAACACAGAGATAACGAATAACTATCAGACACAATTACCTGGGACTGGAAGTTCAAGGGGATCACTAGGCAGTGACCACAATAGGAATTGTTTTGGGAAGAGCCGAAGCATCTGTACGTCCTTCTGTGACCTGGGCTCACAGGGGAGATGGAGAATGTGCTGTGGTCCTGATGAAAGCAGTTCTGAGGAAAGGAAGCATTTCCATCTTTGCAGAGGATGAAGATGTCAAAGTTATGATGTGTGTGACAGAAGAGAGTCACATTTCTTTCCGAGAATCCCTAGGGTCCTGGACCAACAGTAAGGGATGGCTTCTCCCAGTAAACACCTGGAAGTGAAAAGACTTGGTTACTAGCTGGTCATGGTAGCACATGCCTTTACTCCTAGCACTCAGAAGGCAGAGGAAAGTGAGTCTCAGTAAGTTGAAAACCAACATAATCTGCCTATATTGAGAAGTAGAGTTCAGCCAGAGTTATATGGCATGACTCCGTCTCACAAAAGACTATTATTTAGAATATTATTAAAAAGAAGCCTACAATTTATAGAGTCTGACCAGAGTGAAGAAAAGATGAAGACAAAAGGAAACCCATTCATGGTTAATCTAGGAGGATTACCACACATGTTTGTATTATTTTCCATGAACCAAGACCATAGAAAGGATGTATGTAAGTAGAGACTGCTGTCATTTCCCATGAACTTCATCCTTTAGGGGCCATAGTCATCACTCAGAAGGAAGCTTAGACCACATTCAGCACAGAGGGAGGTCACAAAACAAACAGAGTTGGGGGATGAATCTCAGTTGGTAGGTTTCTTGCCTAATATACAAAATGCCTAGGTTCTATGCCCATCACCCCATGAATTCGGTGGTTATCAAGGTCTATCAATAATGCTAGTACTAAGAGAAATAAGAAGTTCTGGGTTATGTGTGGATTCATATCATGTTCAAGACTAGACTGAGATATTTAAGAACCTGTCTCAAAAATGTAAAAGAAAATGGAAATTGAAAGGTAAAATATAAAACAAGAGAAGAGGAAGAGAAATGAATAGAAAAGAGGAAAGAGAAGAGTAGAGTAGAGACAAGACCAAGGTATGGCCACAGAGATATACAGGGCAGGGTCTGTGATGGAGCACATGTGGTTCATTGAGGTAGTCAGCAGAGATTAAGGCTGAAGAACATTATTTTTGGGCAACTAATCACCTGTCACCATCAGCTCGTTTGTCACTAAGTCGTGACCAGTTGCTTCTCTGGTAGTAGTCACATAAGTAAATCCCCACATTGATGTGCATCATATTTTTCAGACTGAACTCAAAGACTTCCTGGGCTCCTTGCATGTTGCAATCATACCATGGTGCATTGGGTATATTGGTTTGTAGACACACATGGGTTACTCCTAGAGGAGTCCTGCAGAAGATGGTCACAGCACTGCCCATGGAAACCACAGACCCTGGAACTGCCCAGATGGAAGTCTGGGGTGATAGTCCTAAAAGACACAGATAAAGGACTCTAGTCATCTGACAACAAGGAGCTATGGAGTAGCTCCCACATCAATTATGGATCAAGAAAATGGCCCACAGATATGCTCACAGACCAGTATGTCAGAGACAATTCCTCTTTTGACATTCCTTTCCAGATGACTCTAACTTATATCATGTTGAATAAAAAAAACTAACCATCATGCCTCTAATGTAAAGTCTCAACACACAGTTCTCAGAGTTTCTGACAAATTTCAATCATCTTTCCAGTTCCCAAATAAAGAAAGAATACCTGTCATACCTTAGTACTATCAAGTGGCTTCTCTCGTTGTCTCCTGCTATCCTGGAATGAATCCTGTGGGTTGCCATTCTTATCAAACCTTGCAATGTCCATGGGCCAGTCAGCATTGTGCCTCATTAAATCACTGACTTGTGTCTTACTTTATATCTTGCCTCCATGTAAAACTCAACCACTATGCACTCCTACAAAGCCTCAGAGCCTCTGAAAATAAATGAATCCCATCTGAGTTGCATTCTTATTAGACAGCAGTTACTTCAACTCTGTCCCACAGATGATGGGTTTTCCCAGAAGCAGGACTTGGTAAGAGATCCAGACAAAGCTCACATGAGAAGACATGGATAGGAAAGAAAAGCAAATTAAAAATCAAATGTCATGGCTGGAGAGATGGCTCAGCAGTTAAGGGCACTGACTGCTCTTCTAGAGGTTCCGAGTTCAATTCCTAGCAACCACATACAGGCTGACAACCATCTGTAATGGGATCTGATGCCTTCTTCTGGCATGCAAGTGTACAGACAGAACACTCATACATCAAATATATAAATTTAAAGAAAAATAATCAAATGTCTAAATCCTCAAAAGAAAATGTGTGTGGATTCCCCTACCTCTGTGCCATGTATTTTAATATCCTTCTGAGCATGTGGGTATTATTCACCTGGGGTGGAGAATCCTTACCCTAAAAATGGCTGCAATATTTAGAACTAAATGTAAAGTAAGTATATGAGTGGCTGCCAATAAAAATCCGATCTCAGAATCTCCTTAAATGCCTCAAGCTACTCCCAGCCAAATTCAGTTTCCAGACTAAAACAGAAAACACTCACCATCATGTGCCTAGATCCTCTGCTCCATTAAACACACTGAAACAGGAAAAAAGAGACTTGGTGAGAGTAGTCTGTCCTGTTATACCCTGATCCTAACCCAGACTCAGATAAAAAGACCAGGCCAGAGGCTGATGTTAGGATTGGATCTCTTGTAGCCATCAAGCCAGGTGTTAATAGAAGAAAAGTTCTGTGAAAAGAGCCCAGGGAGTCTGTATTCATTTCCCCTCTGGATAAGAATAATGACACCAGTAGCACTTACCAAATCTGAGAAGAGTAGCCTCAAAGCCCATGGCAATGTCTCATACCAGGTCTACACACACACACTCACACACACACACTCACATACACACACTCACATACACACACACAGAGACACAGAGAGAGAGAGAGAGAGAGAGAGAGAGAGAGAGAGAGAGAGACCTGGTGACACAGTCTGCACAGCAAGACACACCTGTGGGATACAGCAGACTGGGTCTGGAACCCCTGTCAAGGATGACGTCATCCAGTCCACAAGAGGAATAAGACATGCTATTGCACTAAACCTGTCTCGGACTCTTCAATTTTACAATACATCTCTGGGCCAGGCAACAGTTCCTCTGTAGACTTCCTGTTATGGTTTTAAATTCTCAAAGATGTTATGAATGTGGTTATCTGGTGTAGACTTGTAGGCAACTGTAGAATTTATTTAATCAGGGTCTTTTAACCTAACTTTGATTGTTCAGTTCCCAGATAAAAAACACACAACCTTTATAATAAGCCTTAATAAGCACTAGAGTTGGGCAAATGTCTACCCTGCATGCTATTAGAATCTATTTACACATTTACAACTCGAAGTTATAATTTGCCGTGTGCTATCTGGGCAGCTCTTTACTCCAGTTGGCTGGCCCAGGGGCTATGTTTTCATGATTTATGCTCCCCACCTCCATTCTTCTCTCTCCACTCCTTTTTGGTTCTCCTAAGATCCCAATCCCTGAACCTCACAGCAAGCCTACCTCAATTCTGCCCTGATATAGGCTATAGGCATCTTTATTCAGCAATCAG
The DNA here is from genome assembly GCA_019843965.1 of Rhynchomys soricoides. Classification (NCBI taxonomy): domain Eukaryota; kingdom Metazoa; phylum Chordata; class Mammalia; order Rodentia; family Muridae; genus Rhynchomys; species Rhynchomys soricoides. The sequence continues at coordinate 1,636,954 of JADRCH010000849.1, read as the reverse complement.
GGATAACTTGGGGGCCAAGGTCACATAGCAAAAGAGTTACTTGGGTCTATGTACACAGTCTCTTGTCCTTGAGGGCAACCAGTTTTGGGGGAGCCAGTTTTTAGCATAATACTGCATAACAAAAGACCAAATTTCAAGAGGCAATGTCATAGAAAACAGAGAGATGCAGATAGAAAACATGGATCTCAAATACTCAATAAATCTACCCCAACAGTTAGACTATTCAGGATGGGATATAGGCAGACATGAAGTACAACAGCTTGGAATATAGGAGTAAAGGGCCAGCAATGTTTCCCTGGTATGTGTGTGTTCTCAGTAAATAATTATTCTGACCAACTAACTACACAGGCAAGTCCGTATAGCTGACAATGCAAATAACATAAACAAACAACAAGAAATCTAATTCAGAAGCAGGCTATGGAAGTAAATACAGAGTTCTCAGAAAAAGAAAACAAATGGCTAAGAAATACTTTCAATAGTATTTACCATACTTACCCACAGACATTCAAATTAGAAATATTTTGAAATTTCATCTTACTCCAGTCAGAATGGCTGATTAAAAAAACAAAACTGCTGCTGAGTGTTTTCAGGGAATTGAGAACCTTCATCTACTGGTGATGTGAATACAGATTGGGGTGGCCACTATGAAAATCAGTGTGGTAGGTGAAAGGAGAGGAATGATTCCTGCAGGGTGTCCTCTGACTTCCATACTTGTGCCGTGGTACATGTACGTACGCACGCACACACATGCATGCATGTGCACACACACACACACACACGTGCACGCGCACACACACACACACACGTGCACGCGCACACACGCACGCACACACAGTCACACACACACACATCACACACACTGAGTACATGCATCATTTTAAAATATTAATAGAATATATTAATATTTTATTTGATAAAATAGGAGAAACAACGAGCATAAGTCAGGAAATATCTATTCTGATGGGTAAATAGAGAAACTTATCAAAAACACAAAGAATGGTAGGATTTATGATATCATCCATATGTCAAAATTTTCATCTTAACTATTCAATAAAGGGTGAAAGAACATGAAAGGAACATGGTGCATAGTAGATGGGGTAGATCTAGGAGTTCGCACAGGGGATGAATATGATAACAAAACATTGGATGGAGTTCTCCAAGGATTTGTAAAATATTGATAAAAAGATACAACAAACAGCTAATAAAAATAAGCAGAAACACTTATTTAGAGAAAAAAGTATATAACAAATTTGAAACAGACACACACACACATACACACACAAATAGTCTGGTCCAAGAAGGGTACAGGACAGAAAAGAAACTCAACACACATAATAATAATCACAGGCCATATTATTGTCATAAGAGATCCTGACATCACAATAATAAAAGAAGCAAATAGCACACAAGGACTTCCAGTATAGCTAATAAAGATTTCTAGAATGATGTATTCAATGAGGTGAATGGGAAAAATACACTTTGCCTATAAATATCAATAATGCTGCTATTCTGAAATGAACTGTAGAATGATTGTCTCAGAAAAACAGTAGCAGACCGAGTTCATCAACATAAGCACAGGAACTGCTGTGGAGTTCCTCAAGCTGAAGGAAAAGTCTGGTAGTGAGTTACATGAAAACATCTTTACATAGAAGAATAAAAGTAGCTGATTAAAAGAAATCCAAAATAAGGTGTTACAATTCCATGGTGGTGTATGAATCCCATCTGTAGCGTGGCTGTCTAAGTACAAAATTATCAACCTCAATCATTTGTCAGGTAACACATACTTAGAAAATCAGAAAATTTAATACCAAAACATCATAAATATGTGGGTGTGGTCAGATAAAAGTATAGTAAAATAGTTATTTCTTAATTTAAAAAATTACTTATCACCATTGTCACCCATGCTTTTAATCCTAGCACTTGGGAGACAGAGCCAGGCAAATGTCTGAGTTCAAGACCAGCAGGATCTTCAGAGTGCATCCTAAAGTAGCCAGGGCTACACGGACAAATCCTGTTTCAAGAAACAAAAAAACAGGAAATTTGTTTATCCCATGAAAGTTGATGCCTGACTCAGCCAGGCACAGTGTCTTGGGTATCTGGGACAGAAGTGAGAGTCAGGTTACCAGGGTCTTATCTTTGAAGTTCAGAAGACTCATCAACAAGTCACTCACAGAAACTACCAACCCAAGCCCTGTGCTGCCTCCTCTCATGTTAGAAAGAAACCTATTCGGGTGGAGGTTTTAAGAATGGACTCACCACTTATGCCAATGGTCACTGGGCCAGGAAGAAGCCTCGAAAGAAAATCACATGCAAGATTAGCTATCTCATTCCAATTGTCTGGCCTTTTGAACCCCTTCCTTGTTGGGACTCTGTAAAGTAGAACTGGAGCCCACCAATTTAAGATGAACGCACGCACTAGTGTTCACCCTGGAACCCAGGCTTTCTGCTGTGGACAGTTCCAGCCATGCAAGGTATTTGCATCTTGCTATTCCACAACCTGTATTTCTATCAGGACTTACCAGCACACATCAGGTTTAGGAGCATGGACAGTGTGGTGCTGATTTGGCTGACAAGAGACAGACCAAGTCCAAAAGTCACAGGATGTGGTGAGGGACTCAAAGTTTCTAACTGACCACAGAGTGCTAAGCTTGCCAACGGGGCACATCAACCCTCACCCCCAGTTTTATTAATTTTTTGAGACAAAAAATTTTCTCTGTAGATCTGGCAGTCTTGGAGCAAACTTTGTAGAGCAGCCTGGCTCAGCTTCAGTGATGCACTTGGATCTGTCTCTCATCCATATCAGACTTCAAGGGCACTCCCCCCTTTTACCATGTTCTTGGAGCAATATAGCTTCTTGGAAATGGCTAAGACTTCAGCTCTTCAGCCACAGCATTTACCGTGACTACAATGAGAATGCAATTAGATCCAACTGCTTTTATTCCACGTGATGAAATATTAATATAGATCTAAAATGTGTTGCTTTTTACATCAGAGACTCAGTGCTTTCTCTGCCGTTCTTTGCAACATTTCCAATGAGTATTATTCATGTTACAATAGCAATCCTAGTGTGTCAATGAAAATGTCCGTGCTGCTGTTAATCTAATGTCAGGCTATAGTGATTTAATTTCCTAGTTGCCTGGTTATGTAGTTATTTAGAACAATAAAAATCCACTTAGTGTTAAAAATTAAAGAAACGATAGTTTATTTTATCTTTAATTAAAATTTTTTTGACCTACTATTCACATGTTTAAAAAATCATTTAAAATTATGTGTGGTATGAGCATGTGAGTGCTGGCTCCATGGAAGGCCAGAAGATGGCACTGATTGAATTGCCTAGAGCTGGAGTCACATGCAGTTGTGAGCCTCCTCACATGGGCATTTTGAATTTAAGTTGGATCCTTTCAAAGCAAAGAGCATATTCTTAACCTCTGAGCATGTCCCTTTTTGGTCAATGGTTGACATAGAAATATCTGAGCATGTTCAGAGTGTGTTTAATATGCACATTTTGATAAGTTATTTTTGCATTTTTAGACATTTTTATTTTCCAAGACTAGTTACTGAATTCATAGCCCTCATTCTCTATTCAAGTGGGACATATTAGAAGAGATCTATCTAAGTGAGATAAACCAGATCAGGAAAGACAAATACGGTGTGTACTCACTAATCAGTGGATATTAGCTATAAAGTATAATCATGCTACAATCCGTAACCCAGACATGCTCAGTAGCGAGAGTTCAAGGGGAGGTCATATGAAGCTCACTGTGAAGAGGACAGAATAGGCATTGGGGTGGATTGGAGGAGTACTCTGTATGGGGGTGCATTGTTGGGGGAAAGATAGATCAGGTGACAGGAGCATGAAGGAAGAGAATACTGGAAGAGACAACAGGAATCAAAGGGCATCTCTGGATAGAGGCCCAGCAGCCTGCTTTGCTCCAGCTTCCCCTCCTAGAGTGGAAACACCTGGATCCTTCAGGTCTCGCCTGAGCCTCACGGGACACTTCGCTCCCACATGCCTGGCAAAGAATTCACTGCCAGCTGCACCCCTGTATGCAGACCTATACAGAGTGGCATAACCTTGTCTCGTGGGCACTCACAGAGATTGAACTGACAACCAGGGGCCCGCATGGGAATGACCTAGGCCCTCTGCAAACATGTTATAGTTGTTACGTGGCTTGACCTTCTTTGGGACACTTACCAGTGTGAGCAGGGGCTGTTTCTGACACTGTTGACTCCATTTAGGACCATTTACTCCTGGGATGCCTCATCTAGCCTTAATAGGAAAGGAGCGGCCTGGTCTTACTGCATCTCCCTATTTTAGGCTATTGTAAAGGTAGTGCTATAGTTATCTTTCTGGTACTGTAATTTATAATTTTAAATGTCTATTTTCCACAATCTAGAACCACTTCAAAACAGTCTGAAACAGTGTTTTAGACATCAGAGAAGACCAGCCTAAGGCCATGGTGATCTGATAGGATGCATTGAATTATTTCAATCTTCTTGTATCAGTTGAGGGTTGTTTTGTGACCAATTACATGCTCGATTTTGGAGTTCAATGTGTGTTTTGAGCTTTAGTAAAGTTTGAGCTTTAGTCTAATGGTTGCACACAGTCTAATGGTTGACTGCTAGCATCTACCTCTGTATTTGTCAGGCTCTGGCAGAGCCTCTCAGGAGACAGCCATATCAGGCTTCCATCAAAAAGCACTTTCCAGGATCCACAATAGCATCTGGATTTGATGACTGTATACAGGATGGCTAATATCCAATCAGTGAGTGCATAGCGCATGTGTTCTTTTGTGACTGAGTTACCTCACTCAGGATGATATTTTCAGATTCATTTTAGTTCTTAAAAAATGCAGGAACATGCTATTGTGTGGAGCCATGATGCTGACATAGCCTTGCTCCAGTGTGCTTCCTGTCCATGTGTTCACAACAAAAGATACTTGTGATAGAGAAGGACACACAGGATGCGTGTGGTCTGGGTTTCTGACCACATATTTCTTTATCTGTTACTTCAAAGGCAGAAGCAACAGTTAGTTTTTTAAATACTTAGCTCTCTGTTGCTCTTGGGTGGACACTAAGAACAGACAAAGAATCTTTCTGTTTATATTTCAGACATGAAAGGAGTGTTTTCCCCAAAGGATGTCTAGTGGTACTCAGATTCTATTCTTTATTTTCATATTAAATTCCTTTTTTTTTTCCTAACAGGGTTTATTGTGCAGTTCAGTTTTTCTCAGAACTCACTTAGGAGGCACAGACTGGACTCAAGCTGAGTTCTTTTTCCTTCAGCCAGCCAAATGCTAGAAATGGAGTTGTGCAGTACCACACATGTCTCCCAATGGAGGAGTTGGATAAGGGCCTGAAGGAGCTGAGGGGGTTTGAAATCCCATGGAGAGAGCAACAGTGGCAACTGGCCAGACACCCCAGAGTTCCAGGGAACTGGACCACCAACCAAAGAATACACATGGAGGGACCCATGGTGCTGGCCACATATGTGGCAGAGGAGGGCCTTGTTGGCTTCAGTGGGAGGAGAGGCCCTTGGACCTGAGGGTGTTCAATGCCCCAGTATAGGGGGAATGCCAGGGCATGAAGATGGGAGTGGGTGGGTGGGGGAGCACCCTCATAGAGGCAGGGGGATGGGGGATGGGATAGAGGTTCCAAAGGGGAGACCTGGAAAGGGGAAAACATTTGAAATGTAAATAAATAAAATATCCAATAAAAACATATAAAAGAATTATAACTACAATACATAACTGTAAGAAAAAAAGTGGTTTAGCAAGGAATACAGGACTTCATAAATGCTAGCACAACTCTTAACACGAAGGCTAACTGATTTTAGTGGCAGCCAAGGATAGTGTAATTTCGTTAGCCTTATGCTGAGGTGGTTATAACTAGGTCTTGAATGTGGGGCTTTGGCACATCTATTTGACCCATGACATATTGTCTGAGTGTCATGGTATCTTTTGGGCTTCTGGAAAGAGACACTGGGGGACTGAAAACATAATGGGGACCCTCACGACTACTTTAGAAAATGTCTTAGGGATATGTCTTAGGTTTTCTATTCCTGCACAAACATCATGACCAAGATGCAAGTTGGGGAGGAAATGATTTATTCAGCTTACACTTTCAGTTGCTGTTCATCACCAAAGGAAGTCAGGACCGGAACTCAAGCAGGTCAGAAATCAGGAGCTGATGCAGAGGCCATGGAGGGATGTTCCTTACTGGCTTACTCTGCTTGCTTTCTTATAGAACCCAAGACTACCAGCCCACAGATGGCACCACCCACAAGGGGTCCTCCTCCTTGATTACTACTTGAGAAAATGCCTTACAGCTGGATCTCATGGAGGCATTTTCTCACCTGAAACTCCTTTCTCTGTGATAACTCCAGCTTGTGTCAAGTTGACACAAAACCAGCCAGTACAGGATACTTGAGTAGAAATGCAAGGGTTCTGTGGGAAGTTGGTTGGATGTTGTTTTGCTAGGGCAAACATGAAGGAGTATTTTCTGAAGTGGACACAGGTGATAGACTAAGGGCAGACATGTGAAGGAACGTTTCACTGAAGCAGTCACAAGAGAGGATGTTCTACTAAAGCAAGCACGTGAAGGGACACGTGATGGATGTTTCTTTGTTAACAACACGCATGTATTGGTCTGCCTTACATTATGTAGTTGAGCTCCATTTGTCAGAACTCCATAGAAAAAGACATCAAAAAACTTCTGGTGGTGTGCTGCAGTTTCTTGCTTGCTTTACGAGACTCGGGCTGATGGGTTGAGTGATGTCAGCTGAGACAGATGCATGTACTGAGGCAAGACACATGCTGAGATAAGACATGGGGAGGACATGTGATGTTTAAAGGGTGTAAATAGGACTCAACAGACACAGCTGAGCTAGGTTCGCTGGTACAGGTAGCTGTGCAAAACTCGTGGGTCTCAGTCTTCACTGATCTTTGCTTGTCTGAGAGAGGGACAGCCAAGAACTTCTCCTGGTGTCCCTCCTTGTCATTCCTGCTGACTCGTGCCTAGTCTGAGGCCTGGCGGTTTCTGCTAGGTAATTCCACTGCTGCTGATTTATTTTTGCTATCCTGACTCTACCAAGCAGGACTGCTGGTGTATCTGTGAAGTGTTTGCTGGTAGATTGAGCTGCTGCCACTAACCTGTGAACTGAACTGCCAATTCCCAGACAACACAGATGGGAGTTGCTCCAGGGAACCTTTTTAAACAGGTCCACTTTCTTTCCCACCTCTGGTGGGTGGTAGGCTAAAAGGAAGGTTAAAGGTTTAAAAATCATCACTAAAATAGGTTTTAAACAAATTAAAGATACAAAACACAAGTTAGTAGTCAGTTTCTTATAAATAAACTTACCGTTGTGATAGGTACTAGTTTAGTTAATTGCAGAAATAAGCTTTATTTAGCATCCTGTATATGTTTGCAAAGTTAATTAGAAACAAGCAAAGTTTGTCTATTTGTATATACTTTAGATAGGTGGCCCTCAAATACTCCAGAGATTTACAGAATATAGAATTTAACATATTTTAATAACAAAAGGCTTTTCTGTCAGCTCCTGACAGCAACACATTCTACTCTGAAGAAGATGATGGTTGTTGAAACAATTAATTAATAATCCCACTGGTGGGTTCACTTCCAGCCTCAATGGTTTAAGTTCCCAAATGAAAGACATGCACTCAGCCTTTATATTTTGATATGCTTTATACAGTGCAATAGCTGGGCCACTGGTTAATACTTAGTTACTATTTACTAATTCTATGTCATATCTTGGCTTCTCTGGATCCAGAGGGCTGCCCAACCGGGGCCACGTTCTGGGCTGCACTCTCCTGGTTCCTTCATATGGCAGCCATGCATTTCTGTCCTGCGTTCTTCTCAGGCATGGCCCCTCCTTCTCCTCCACACTCTACAGGCATGGTGGATCTTCTCCTTCTCCTCCTTCCTCCCTCTCAGTCCCAAGCCCAGAAAATTCCAAACACATCCCTCTGTCTGTCCTTCCCAGCTATTAGCTGTTGGCATTTTTCTTTACCAGTCAGAACCAACTGGGCGAAGGTTTCCAGAAGCTGCATGCAGACACTCCTGTAAGCAGTTTTGTGGACCCAAATTAATATTAGAATACAAGCAGCACTAGGCCAAACTCACTACAAATGGGCAATGAGCAAAAAGCTACCTCTTACCACAACTGCTGACAACATGCTGTCCATACAGTGGTCAAGTAGGACGCTGGGAAGTTGATTGACCCACTTTTCCACACAAAACAGACATTCCTTCAAAATTCCTGCTTCACAGAAAAGTCTTTCAGACTTTTCTGGGCCAGTGGGTCAAAGATGGATGTCACAGAGGCAAAGAGGAGTCTTCGGTGACTGTCCAGGCAGCCAATTGTCTCTGCCATTTCTATAGAGTTGGAAGCTGCTTGCTCTGCATTCCTGTTTACCCAGGTAAAATTTATCTTTCTCAGGTCTTTGATGGGGTTGAAGAATAGATATAGTTACGGTTTTCTTATAGTTACAGTATTTTTTTGTTAAAGGTTAAAGACAAATGTTCAAGGTCTGCTTAGCCTGCTCAAGGCTGGGAAGGTTACATTTCAGTTTAATGGGGTTCTATTTCTAATTGTTGATCTTAGTGCCTGAGCTATTAGTATGTTGTTCAGGAATTTTTCTCCTGTTCTAGTGTATTCAAGGCAGCTTCTTACTTTTTCTTCCATCCAGGCTTTTGACTTTTGTAGGTTTTCTCTTCCTACACATGCCATTCTTTCTATTTGTCATGATCTCTCTCTCTCTCTCTCTCTCTCTCTCTCTCTCTCTCTCTCTCCTCTCACAGGCTGCAAGTGTGTATATATTCCTGGGCACAATTTGTTGGATTCATTTTAGTCATCCTAGAATGTCTGAATAATTTTAGGACATGAACTGAAAAGCAGTTTGGCTGTGTAGACAATAGACAGTGATTTGCACTCTATTAAATCACCCAGCGCTATGGTTTTCTGGGATGAATAATGGGTCAAGCACAATAAAAGGAAGAGTTGTCAAACTAAACAGAAAAATTATTGGGTTCCACCTGTGCAAAGGCTTAAACACTCAGTAAGAACTAGCCCAACTAAACAATTAAACTCAGGTAAGATATATAGTATATGATATATGATATATCTGATTCTTCTGGCAGAGTTCTTTTTTTCTTTTTTCTTTTTTCTTTTCCAAGACAGGATTTCTCTGTGTAGCCCTGGCTGTCCTGGAACTCACTCTGTAGACCAGACTGGCCTTGAACTCAGAAAGAAATCCGCCTGCCTCTGTCTCCCGAGTGCTTGGATTAAAGGTGTGCGCTACCACTGCCCGGGCCCTGGCAGATTTCTTACAGAAATAGAAGCCAAACAAAATTCTGAATGGCCTAAGTGTTTGAATGCTAGTAGAAGGATTTCATTCTCTCTGGTTCATATGAAGCTTAACAAGTTGCCCCTTACTGTTCATCTTTACTTCTGACTCCTTTGCACCTCCCTGCATCTGTCTTACAGAATGACCAATTGTCTGTTCTTGTATCTCTGTTTTCATTGTCTATGCCATTAAAATGCCCACCAAGGCTGCTTTTATCTAAATTTCTCATAGTTATCTTCCTCCTGACTCCTGAAGGCTTCCACACTACAGAATGTCCGTTAAGCATCACAAAGAGGGAGATGAGCAGGTGTACACTCTCTTACCTGTGATCTTGATGTCAGTGGGATCACTGGAATCTGACCATTCATAAGGGGAGTGATTGTAAGCACCATAGCATGTGTATGTCCCATCATGATCAGGTGTCATGGGCCCTATTGAGTAGCTGGCATATGAGCCACTAACACGAGGTTTTGCAGAAAGCTGGACAGAGTCCTTGATTATTCCTATTCTGCGTAAAATAAAAATGTAGGTATCAAATATAATCTCTGAATGACACTCCGGGGTCACATTGCCTCCTGAATTTACCAGGGGAGTTTGTAGAGCTGAGAGGAAAGGCTTTGTGTAGATTCCTAGAAATAAAGAAATTGCATGGACCTGATCACATTCTTTGTGTCTTGGAAAATCTATAGTCCTCCCTTCCTTAGCCCGTTTTCCCTGTCAGTGCCCCTGTGTACTTTTCTGTGTTTGTGTCAACTTTGTACACACATTCCTTCATGTTTCTCAATTCTTTGGCTCTATCATCAGCACAGTATTTTCCCATTGGCTTGCTGTGAGAATGTCTTCTGAACCATTCTACCATATTCTACCTATTGTCCCTTTGCTAGTTTGAAGAATGCAGGAAACATGGCAGGTTTAATACCAGGCTCTTTTATGAGTCATTTTGTGCTACTTTTGATCAAGTATAATCTTTGGAATTATAAGAGATTTAGTAGTGAAGGTGGTTAACAGGGAAATTCTTCTGATCATCTCTGTTATAAAAATTTATATGAGGCATTCTTAATTGATATTCATGAGTATTGACCCCTCCAAAACTTTAGTGAATCACCATCCTGACCTACTGCTTTCTGGACATTTCTTCTCTAGTTTTTAATATGTCCATTGACATAGATTCTCCTATTAATTTCCATTCATTTGCAGAAAAAAAAATCACAAATACGATTCTTAAAAAGAGTAAAAGTTTTCTGGAGATCAGAATTTTGAAACAAGCCAAATGGCATAAATAAGGTTTCTGTAGGGACATGTTACTGCTCAAATGACTAGAAATTGTTCATTCTTTTTGCCTTTCGTCTTCTAGAGGCCTCATTCATTCTTTGGCACTTGGAGCCTTTTTTTTCACTGTCATTGCTAAAAATAGACTGTCTCCCCCTAATGCTTTTTTTTCTGCTAACAACTGTTTTATTAATTATTTTGTTATACTAACACTTGTAATTCTACAGACCCAGGCTAATTTAGGATGTCCCCCATTCTAATGTCAACTTTTTGATACCTTCTCTGGTATCAAACATCCATCTTCAAAGCCCAATATTTCCTTGAGTTATTTTAAAGTCAGGAATACTTTAGCACAATAAAGTACATGTCCATGGGTATTACATTATGCCTAGCACAATATCCAATTTCCTTTGTTGAACAATCCTCTATAATGATAGTGATGAAACTGCCTAAGACTCTTTTTGGAAATTCTAGGGTTGGGAGATTTGGGGGCATGAAATGATATTCCAAATGTGGACTCTGACCTGAAATTATGATCTTCAGAGACTCACTATGTGTTGACAGTTCACTAGGGTATTGATGATGGAAACATCTATAGGTTCCTGCATATGCTGAGGTCATAGGACCAATGACCTGGGTCTTCTGGAATGTTGTTTCATGTAACTGAGGGATAGGAAACCCATCTTCTTTGTACAGCTTGATTATGTTAGATTCACTATGAGAGTCACAGGTAAGAGTCACATTCTGTCCATGAGGAACAACATAACTTGGACAGGCAGATAAGGCCGGCTTATCACGACTTCCTGTAAGAAGAGGAATGGAGTAAAATTTTAATGATCCCTTTATTCCTGAGAGTTAAATCTACAATTTTTAATTATTTGGGGTCCTTTCTATAAAATTTTTCTGTGAATTAAACTATCCCTGCTCTAATGGGAGAGGTTGAGAGTCTCATGAGTCTTAGGAGGCTAAATAAACTTCAAATGTGCTGGAAAACTAAAACTTGCAAGATTCACCAGTGTCCCATTTAAGCTCTCTAAAATAATTAAGCACTAGGACAGCTGAGCTCCAAAAAGAGATGTCTGAGACATGTTGCGTGCCTAAAAGTTGTGAAGAGCTCCAGTGTTTTGGCTTTTATGAAAAGCACCCATATTGAGGTGTGCATTTAGTAATGCTTTGAGTCTTTTCTTTCTTCTGTAAATAATCCCTCATCTCTACTGCTAGTAGTAATCTCCGTAAACTCACAGAATCGCCTAATTGGGCATTGATGCAATCATGGTTTGGTCTGTCATGAGTTTGCTTTATGTGGTGAACATATTAGTATGAGTTGTATTCCTCCCAAGGAAACACAATAGGTCATTTTCAAATAATCGGTGTCCCCTAACTATCATATACATACGATATATCTTTTGATGCTAAGAACTGTTAACCCAGAGCCTTAAAATAAATATTAAATAGTGAAGTAGATTTGATCATAAAAATTGTGATTTAAAAATAATTATATCAGATGATTAGAGGGAAATTCTTTGTGAGATACCTGATGGAAATTGATAACAGCCAGAGAGCAGAAAATGAATATTCTTGATTCACACTTATCAGCTCTAGAAATATAACAATACTCAGAAGAGAATTAACTCACACATTTTCTAGAACTCAAGGGTGAGAGCCTGAAATCTCATAGTACTTCAGAAACAAGAAAATCTACAAGAAAACTGGAGGAATGCTTTTTTGAGCACATTTGTTCTTTATGTACTCTCATATAGACCTTCATTCACAGATGTCACACTGACTCATGTTTCTACACTGATAGTGATAAGGTAGATGCAGACTTGTAGTTTCTCCACCATTTCAAGGCTCCATACATATGAAATACTTGGCCACTCAGGTGGCATTACTTGGTCACTCAGGTGACTTGGAGATAGAATGTGCCATGGTACATGTACACACACACACACACACACACACACACACACACACAATTTAAAAAGTTGATCAGCAGCCCAATATTTGCCCTAATGCTACAGTCTGAGAGCCTCCCAGGAGGTCTACAGTAAGGAAAAACACAGGTGAGAATCTAGTCCAAATACACACACATGCTGGGAGACCCACAAAGCCCAGATGACACAGGACCTGTCCCTCCTCCCTGAGCTCCACCTTCCTTCTAATAGAAAAGAAAGTGAGAAAGAGCCTCAAACTCATGGCATAGGGGAAATTTTCTGGAACAGAACACCAGTGGCTCAGGCTCTAAAATCAACAATTGATAAATAGGATGTCATGAAACTAAAAAGCTTCTGTAAGGCAAAAGGTACTGTCAATAGGACAAATCAGAAACCCACAGATTGGGAAAAAATCTTTCACTAATCCTACATCCAACAGAGGGCTAATATCTAAGATTATAAAGAACTCGAGATGTCAACTTCCAGAAAACCATTTAACCCAGTTCAAAATGGGGAACAGAGCTAAACAGGGAATTCACAACAGAAGAACCTCACATGTTCAAGAAGCACTTAAAAAAAAACGTTCAAAGTCCTTAGTCATCAAAGAAATGCAAATCAAAATGACCTTGAGATTCCACCTCACACCAATCAAAATGACTAAGATCAAAAACTTAAGTGACAGCACATGTTGGCCAGAATGTGGAGACAGAAGAATACTAGTCCATTGCTGGCAGGATTGCAAACAGGTACAACCACTCTGGAAATTTGCTTGGTGGTTCCTCAGAAAATTGTGAGTAGTCTAGCTGAAGACCCAGCTGTACCACTCTTAAGCATATACCCATAGAATGCCCCATCATGCCACACATATAAGGACATGTGTTCCACCATGTTAATAGCAGCATTATTTGTAATAGCCAGAAGCGGGAAACAACCCAGATGTTCCTCAACTGAAAAATGGATACAGAAAATGTGGTTCATTTACAGAGTGGAATACTATGCAGTTATTAAAAACAAGGACATAATGAGTTTTGTAGGCAAATGGGTGGAACTAGAAAATATCATCCTGAGTGTGGTAACTCAGACCCAAAAGGACATGCATAGTATGTACTCACTGATAAGTAGATATCAGCCTAAAAATACAGAATACCTACGATTCAATCTACAGACCATAAGTAGTGTAACAAGCAGAAATGTCCAAGTGAGGAGGCTTCAATCCCACTTAGAAGGGGATAGAAAAAAATCATAGATGGCAGATGGAGAGATCTGGATAGAAAGGGGGAAGGGAAAAGGGGAACAGGATCATATATTGGGGGGGGGGGCAGGAGAGAAGCCCCGAGGACAAAGAGAAATGGAGATAAGCAGCCACGGAAGGGGGGGAGGTGTGGTGATTCTCTAGAAAGTACCAAAGACCCCGGAGATGAGAGACTCTCAGGATTTTTTGGGATGACCTTAGCCTAAATGTCCAACATTGGGGAGAGGGAACTCAAAGCATCCACCTCCAGTAGATGGACAGTGCCTCAAGTGGTGGGTCAGGGTTACTAAACCACAGTCAAAATTTCTGACCCAATATTGTTCCTGTCTGAAAGAACTTCAGGGACAAAAATGGAGGAGAGACTGAAAGAAAGGCCATCCAATGACTGGCCCAAGTTGGGATCCATCTCATGGGGGAGCAACAAGTCCTGACACTATGACTGATGCTACCATATGCTTATAGACGGGAGCCTGGCTCTGAGAGGCCCTACCTGCAGCTGACTGAGACAGAGGCAGATATGCCCAACCGTTGGACTGAAGTCAGGGACCACTATGGTAGAGTTGGGGGAAGGACTGAAGATGCTGAAAGAGAGAGCAACCCCATAGGAACACCAGCAGTCTCAACTAACCCAGACCCCATGGATCTCCCATAAACTGAGCCACCAACCAGGAGCATATGGGTCAGTGGAAGGCCCCTGGCACATCTGCCTGGTTTAACCTCTGTGGGAGAATATATGTTTAATCTTGAGAGACTTGAGGCTCCAGGGAAGGGGGAGGCCTCATCTGGGAGGGGGGGAGCAACCTCTTAGAGGCAAGAGGGAAGATGGGATGAGAAAGTGTGGGAGAGGGGACCAGGCATGGGCAACAACTGGAATGTAAATAAATAAAATAGCTTTAAAAAATGTTAATAGAATGTTTCAATAGTGTACTTGTTAAAAATAAAAGAACTAGTGAGCTTAGATCAGGAATTAGATAATCTCACACATAAGTATGAAAAGTGTATTAAAATACAATGATGAAAAATGACCGTATATTTCGATGCTATACAAATACCAAATTATCAGTCATAAAAAATCATTTAGGAAAAAGGAAAACAGAAGTTACTTGGGAGGATAGGGGAGGAGAGGTCTTGAATGAGTTTAGGCAGGGGGATGAATGTAATTAAAATGTAGTGTATGAAATTCTCAAAGAATTTGTAAAATGTTAACAAAAAAAGAAAACGACTATTAAAAATAAGCAGAAAAACTCATTTAGAGAAAAAATAGAGAACAATCTTGAAACAGAGAGTAATATGAAAATTTTCAGGTGTAAGATGGTCAATGACACCAAAAATTTCAACCCAAATAAACAGGATAACAGAGCAAATTATTAAAAGAGGTCCTGGCATCAGAATGATGAAAGCAAATTAGGCATAAGGATTTCTATTACTGCTAATGGCCAATTTCTGAGCCTACAAGTCACAAGAGACCAGGATGATGTTTTCAGTGAGGAAAGTGGACAAGAGAAAAAGTCTGCCTATACATATTAGCAAACTGTCCTTCAGAAAAGAAGTATAAAAAATTTTGTCAGAAAATCTCTAGCAGACAGAGTTCCTCACCAAAAAGTACATAAAATGTTGTGGGGTTCTTTAAGGTGAAACAAAAGGCTGATAAACAACTTCAGCAAAGTGGCCAGATACAAAATTAACTCAAGTAAATCAGTAGCCTTCCTATACTCGAAGGATAAACAGGCTGAGAAAGAAATTAGGGAAATGACACCCTTCACAATAGTCACAAACAATATAAAATATCTTGGTGTGACTCTAACCAAACAAGTGAAAGTTCTGTATGGCAAGAACTTCAAGTCTCTGAAGAAAGAAATTGAAGACCTCAGAAGGTGGAAAAATCTCTCATGCTCATGGATCAGCAGGATTAATATAGTTAAAATGGCCATCCTGCCGAAAGCAATCTACAGATTTAATGCAATCCCCATCAAAATTCCAACTCAATTCTTTATGGACTTAGAAAAAGCAATTCTCAAATTCATATGGAAGAACAAAAAACCCAGGAGAGCAAAAACTATTCTCAACAATAAAAGGACTTCTGGGGGAATCAGCCTCCCTGACTTCAAGCAGTAGTGATAAAAACTGCATGGTATTGGTACAGTGACAGGCAGGTAGATCAATGGAATAAAATCGAAGACCCAGAAATGAACCCACACACTTATGGTCACTTGATCTTTGAAAAAGGAGCTAAAACCATCCAGTGGAAAAAAGACAGCATCTTCAACAAATGGTGCTGGTTCAACTGGCGGTCTACATGTAGAAGATTGTGAATTGATCCATTCCTATGTCCCTGTACAAAGCTCAAGTCCAAGTGGATCAAGGACCTCCACATAAAACCAGATACGCTGAATCTAATAGAAGAGAAAGTGGGGAAAAGTCTGGAATGCATGGGCACAGGGTAAAAGTTCCTGAACAGAACACCAATGGCTTGTGCTCTAAGATCAAGAATCGACAGATGGGACCACATAAAATTACAAAGCTTCTGTAAGGCAAAGGACACTGTAAATAGGACAAAAGGGCAACCTATAGATTAGGAAAATATATTTACCAATCCTGCATCCGATAGAGGGCTAATATCCAAGATATGCAGAGAACTCAAGAAGCTAGACTCCAGAGATCCAAATAACCCTATCAAAAAATGGGGAACAGAGATAAACAGAGAATTCTCAACTGAGGAAACTCGAATGGCCATGAAGCACCTAAAGAAATGTTCAACATCCTTAGTCATCAGGGAAATGCAAATCAAAACAACCCTGAGATTTCAAATCACACCAGTCAGAATGGCTAAGATCAAAAACTCAGGTGACAGCAGATGTTGGGGAGGAAGTGGCGAAAGAGAAACACTCCTCCATTGCTGGTGGGAATGCAAGTTGATACAACCTCTCTGGAAATCAGTATGGTGGACCCTCAGAAAAATGAACATAATACTACCTGAGGACCCAACTATTCCACTCCTGGGCATATACCCAGAAGATGCTCCAACACGTGATAAAGACACATGTTCCACTGTGTTCATAGCAGCCATATTTATAATAGCCAGAAGCTGGAATCAACCCAGATGTCCCTTCTCAGAGGAATGGATACAGAAAATGTGGTACATTTACACAATGGAATACTACTCAGCTATAAAAACTATGACTTCATGAAATTCGCAGACAAATGGATGGATCTTGAAAATATCATCCTGAGTGAGGTAACGCAGTCACAAAAGAATGAACATGGTATGGACTCACTGTTAAGTGGTTATTAGCCCAAAAGTTTGAAATACCTAACAGTCACTTCATAGCAACAGTAGGGCAGAATGTGAGGTCCCAGATGGAGGACTTGGAGAAGGGACTGAAGGAGCTGAGGGAGTTTGCATCCCCAGGAAGGCAGCAACAGTGGCAACTGGCCTGACCCCTCGATACTCCTGGAGACTGATCCACCAACCAAAGAATACACATGGAGGGACCCAAGGTGCTGGCCACATATGTGGCAGAGGAGGGTCTTGTTAGCCATCAGGGGGAGGAGAGGCCCTTGGGCCTGAGGGTATTAGATCCCCCAGTATAGTAGAATGCCAAGGAGGGAAGACAAGAGTGGGTGGGTGGGTGGGTGAGGGAATACCCCCATAGAGGCAGGGGAGGGGGAGGGAATAGGGAGGTTCCAAAGGGGAGATCTGGAAAGGGGAAAACATTTGAAATGTAAATAAAGTAGAAAAAATAACAATTAAAAAAAAAAAAAAAGGATGGACTCACCCATGTGTGCTGACACCCTCTGGACTAGGAAGAAACCTGGGAAAAAACCTCATGATGGAAGATCTTTTTCCAATAGCTTGACTCTCTGACACGTCAAGTTTCTGTTTGGCCTTTAAACATTAGAATCAGAGCCCGCATTGTTTATATGAACTTATGTACCAATATCCTCTATGGAACCCAGTATTTCTGCTTTGAACAATTCCAACCTCCCAAGATGATAATTCTACCCTGTTATTTCACACATTTCATTCTCCACAGAACTCACCAGAACACACTAGGCTTAGGAACATGAACAGTATGGTTCTGCCTTGGCTGGCAAGAAGCAGATTCAGAACAAAGTTTACTGGATGTCTTGAGAAGCTCAAAAGACCTACTTGACCACAGCAAGTGAAGCTTACTAACAGATTACATTCAAGCTCAACCCCAAGGTAATTCTTTTTTGAGACAGGTTTTCTGAGCAGTCCTGACTGTCCTGGCACTTTGTAGACAATACTTGCCTTGAACTCAAAGATCCACTTGACTTTGTCTCCCAAGCACTTGGATTAGTGGTGTTCTGTCTCTAGCTTCAAGAGGGATCCACTGATTTATCATGGTCTAGGAGGACCATAGCTCCCTGAAAAATTTTCAGACTTTAGTTCTTCAGACATGGCATTTATGAGGACCACAACTGAGTTACATCTTGGACCAAACCCTCTTGTTCTAAAATGTTCAAATTTGATTATCATACTAAAACTTTGGATGTATTTGTTGCTTTTTGAATATGAATGTCAATGGTTCCTATGGTGTTGTGTGGAATATGTTCACTTGAATATTATTCAAGTTATAAAAGCAATCCTAATTTGTCAATCAAAATGATTATGCTGTGCTTAATCTAGTTTCAAGTTACAATCATGTAATTTCCTAGTTGGTTGATTGATTATTTAGAGTAATAAAACTCAACTTCTGTTTAAAGTCAAAGAAACAAAACAAGTGGATTTTAACTTTAATTCACTTGTGTTTTATGGCCTAGCATTCAAATTCTTTAAAACATCTCACTTTAAGATTATGTGCATGTGTCTGTGAGTATTTGCATGTTAGCTCTGGTGTTTGGTAATAGCTGAAGAGGGTATTGATTAGATGCCTGGTGCAGGAGTCAATGGCAGTTGTGATCCTTTTAGTGTAGGTATATGCATCTGAAGTTGGGCCCGCTGCAAGTACAGAACACAATCTTATCTTCTGAAGGATGTGTCCAGCCATATATGCTTACCATTCTTTACAAGAACTTTAGATATACATTTATTGTGTTCTGTTTTCCACTTCATTCAGGGATGGTTGTCATATGTGAGCATTTCTAATATGTACAATTTGACAAGTCGTTTTTGCATTTTCCAGACATTTTTGCCAGTTCTTGACTCTATTTCTCTTCTTCTTTATTCCAGTAGAACATATTAAACACACAATGACAAACCCAGATAAGAAACATCAATATTAAAATCTATTTCTAGAAGAGTATGTCAGAGGGCAAGAACCTGCAAGACACTGTAAAGAAATGGAAGCATTTGAAACAGGACTACAGTTTCAACAACAAACAATTGGCTACACAGAAACACTGCAAATAAGTATGCATATGTAGTATTCATTATTTAACAGATAATAATATTTTAGTCTTTGTATCATATATATCACTCTACACTTTTCATTAAATAATTTATTTGTATACTTTACATGTGGATCACAGCTTCCCCTCTCTTCTCTCACTGTAGTCTCCCCCTCTCACCCCCCCATCTTCCCTCCCATCCTCCTCAGGGGAGGGTAGCCCTTCCATGGATATCACCTTACCTTAGCACACCAAGTTTCAGTAGGAATAGATGTATCTTTTCTTATTGAGGCTAGACATGGCACACCAGTACAAAGACAGGCAACAGAATCAGAGGCAGCCCCTGCTCCTTCTTTTCGGGGTCCTATATGAATACCAGCTGCACATCTGTTACATATATGTAGAGGGCTATGCCCATTCCATTCATGTTCTCTACTTGGTGGTTCAGTTTCTGTGAGCACCTATAAGCCCAAGTTAGTTGACTCTGTAGGTTTTGTTGTTGTGTCCCTGGCTTCACTGGCTCCTACTGCCATTTCTCTCCCTCTTCCACAGGATTCTCCAACTTCTGCTTAATGTTTGGCTGTGGGACTATGCATCTGTTTCCATAAGTTTCTGGGTGAAGTCTCTCAGACAGTAATGGCAGGCACCTGTCTGCAAGTATAGCAGGATATCATGAGTAGTGTCAGGAATGGGCTTTCTCTGAGGCTGGGCCAGTTATTGGTTAGCTGTTCATTCAATGTCTGCTCCATCTTTATTCCTGCATATCTTACAGCTGGCACAAATTGTGGTTTGAAGGTATTATGGCTGGGTTGGTATTGCCATCTCTTCATTGGTATTCTTGCCTAGTTATAGGTGGAAATTTTCAGGTTCCTTATTATCAATTGATAGGAGTCTTAGGGATGGTCATCCTCATAGATTCCTGGAAGTTTCCTACCTTGTCCCAGAGGTGCCTGCCCACCAATTCCAGTTATTTTCCCAGTTCTCTCTCCCTCCTTCTACCCCACACTTAGTTCCATTTGCTCTTCTCCCCACCCTCTCCCACCCAATTCCTTCCCTTCATCAACTCTCAATATTTATTCTACTTCCTCCTCTCAGTGAGATTCAAGCATCCTCACTCAGGCCCTCTGGTTTCTTAGCTCCATTGGGCCTGTGGCTTGTAGCATGTTTATTCTTTATGGCTAATTTACACTTATAGATGAGTACATACCATGTTTGTCTTTCTAGGCCTGTTATGTCACGCAAGATGGTGTTTTCTTGTTCCATCCATTTACCTACAAATTTCATTATGTCATTGTTTTTAATAGCTAAATGATATTCCATTGTGTAAATGCACCGTATTTTCTCCATCCATTCTGTGGTTGAGGTACATCTAGGTTTTTTCCAATTTTTGGTTATTATGAATAAAGCTGCTATGAGCAAAGATGAGGAAGTGTCTTGTGGTATGGTGCAATATGCATAAGAGCAGTATAGCTGGTTCTTGAGGTAGATCAATTCTCAAATTCCTGAGACACCACCATATTGACATAACAAGTGGTTGTACACATTTGCACTCCTACCAGCAATGGAGGAGTTTTTCTCTCGCTCCCAGTCCTTGCCAGCATGAACGTTTTTACATGTACCACCCATTCAGAGTCATTTTGATTTGCATTTCTCTGCTGACTAAGAATGTTGAGCATTTCTTTAAGTGTTTACCAGCCAGTAGAGATTCCTGTTGCAAATTCTGTTTAGATCTGTACTTCATTTTTAACTGGGTTATTTAGTGTGTTGGGCCCAACAATTGTCAATTCCTATTATTTTGATGTTGGTGGTGGTAGTGTGTGTGTGTGTGTGTGTGTGTGTGTGTGTGTGTGCTTCCTTTCATGTGTTTTTTCATTTAATATCATTTTTTCATCAACGTTGATTAAAATTTTTGCTAGGCATACTATCCTGTGCTGACTGGCATCCATTCTGTCTTTGAGAGAATATACATTTTTAAACTTAAAATTTGTACTAATACATTTTCAAATAAATTATAATTATACCATTTCTCCTTACCTTTTCTCATCTTAATCTCTGCCATATAGCTGTTTTGTTCTCTCTCAAATTCATTTTTATTTTTAATTATGTCTATATATCTAGTTATATATTCCTAAATATATAAATATAGTCTGTTTAATCTGTACAATGTTATTTATATGTCTACAATTTTAGAGCTGACCACATTTCTAGGAGATGCAATCTCACACCACACTTCCTGTTCCTCTGGTTCTTAGAATCCTTCTTCCCCTTATTGCATGATGATCTCGGAGCCTTAGCTGCAAACAAATGTTAGATCCAGATGAATCAGCTGGATCTGGAAATCAAATGATCACTGTTTCTCTTTACTTTTATAGGTTTCAGTTTTTGTAATGTGTTTGTCTGGGGTAAATAGAATGTTGTTTTCCTTTTTTTCTTTTTATGGGGATAGTGTTAATACTTAAGTATTAGTACAGGTACAAATATTTTTTATATTTGTAATAAAGTTGGGAATTATTTTTTATTTTGTAAACTTGCAGTTGTAGATTTCTCCAAGAGCAATAATCTTACTAACCCTGAAAAGTTGGATAGATTTCCAGAACTAGGAAATATTACCTTGAAGTTAAGCAGATCTTAAGTCCAATTAGAGAGCTATTACTTATCACTAAGATATGGATGCCACTACTGCACTCTTAGGCTTATTGTGTGTGCTGGTAATTAAGAGACTAACAAGGCCTTAACCATTCATCTTCAGAAATGCTGAAGCATAAGCAATAAAACTTTTGTAATGTTTTCTGAAGATAAATGGTCCAATGTGTGCCCAATGTTTAGTTTTAAAATAATTACTTTCTATTGAGGATACGGCTTAGTAACTGAAAACCTTGCCATGTAAGTCTTGTGATTGAAGATCTAACACAATAACTGACTTAAAGCTGGAGGATAAATACTGACTGCATAAAATGGTCCACTAACCTACAAACCTAAGTTGTGGCAAGCATCCAACCCCTAACAGACCCTCTCCTAGTACCCCTATTAGTAATAAATAAACAAATTACTTAGAACACAAATAATACTCCTATAGCTCCATTGTTGCTTCAAGGAGAGGTTTGTGAATATCCTTGTGACAATACTATTTGTATCTTTTATTATAGGTTTTTTTTTTTAAATTAAGTTACCATATTTTTTTTCTCACATAACATATCTGGGTTATGGTTTCCCTTTGCTCTGCTACTCACAGTTCCTCCCCATGTTCTCTCCAATGGACCTGCTCCCTTTCTGTCTTTCTTTAGAAAACAAAAGGCTTCTAAGGGATATTATTAAATAATGACAAAATAAAATATAATAAGAGAAAACAAATACTATCAGATCAGATTTGAATGAGACAAAGTAAAAGGAGAAAAGATCTTAAGAGAAGGCATAAGAATCAAAGATCCACTCATTTGCATTAAATCAAGAATTCCATTAAAATACCTAAATTGGAATTTGTCAATTTGTATGTATATAATATATATATGTGTGTGTGTGTGTATGTATATATATGTATATATATATATATATATATATATATATATATATATATGATGTGCTTATTACTATAGCTATGTACTAGAGCTATAGGTCAATAAAACAAGTAACAGTTCATCCTGGCAACAAAGCAAAATGAAGGAAACATTCATCTATTGCTGGTGGGAGTAAAAACTTGTACAGCACCTATGGAAATTAGTGTCTTATTCCTCAGGAAGATGGAAATCATTATAGAACAGGACACAGTTATATCATTCTAGGACATATACCCAAAGGACAATTCATCCTACTGCAGATCCACTAGCACAAATATGTTCACCACTGTGTGATGAACACAAATATGTTTATCATAGCTAGAATTTGCAAACAACATACATGTTTCTCAAATGAGGAATGAAATAGAAAACATGGATTATGTTTTCCATTGTAACACAGAGAAGTATTATTAGACCATTAAGGGTGTCATCACAAAATACACAGGCAGAAAGATGGAACAAGGAAAAACATTGTAAGTGAAATAAGCCAGACCCAGAAGGAAAACTTGAAGTTGGGAAGTCTGGACAGTTTTCGCTATCCTATTATTTTTTCTGTATTCATATGAAGCTAAAATGTGTCCTTTTATGATTTGTGCAGATTGTAATGGAATTTGGATGGTGATTTCACTGAGTGTGTAGATTACTTTTGGTAGGACGTCCATTGTTTTTACTCAGTTACTACTACCAATCCATGAGCATTTGATCTTTCCATCATTTGATATTTTTTAAACTTCTTTCTTTAACTACTTGACGTTATCAGACGAGTCTTCCACTTGCTATGTTAGAGATATTCAAATGTGTTTTATATTATTGAGGATCTTTTGAAAGCTATTATTTCCCTGATTTCTTTCTCCTTCCATGTGATGTTTGCATGTAAGGGGGCTCCCAATTTTTGTGCGTTAATTTCATATTCAGTTTGCTGAAAGTGTTTAACAGATGTTGTAGGAGGAATAGAAAGGCTCCACTGCCATGGTGGTGGCTGCTTCCACAAAGCTATAGTAACAACTGAGGGCTGGAGCAATGGTGAATGAGGGGATGCCACTCAGAGAAGACACCTGGTAGGAACCAATGAGGCTAAGGTGGAGGGTATATGCCACGCCACCTAAGCTTCAATAAATTAGCTTGCTTTGGCATTCTCACCTGCTCCCAGAGTTGGTATCATTGATTCTTTGCCTTCTCAACCACTGCCCCCCAAAGGGGACACCTGGCAGGATGGAGGACTCAGGTTAAATGTCATCTCCCTGTGGAATATTTGGGTCACTTGTGTATCCTATCATATCATCTGCCAATAAATATGCCTTGACCTTTCCCTTGAATTGTTTTACTTTTTTCTTTGTTTTTTAATTTTTAAAAAATTTATTCTTTATTATTTTTTATTCCCCCTCCTGGTCTACCCACATCCTATACCTCCTCACCCTGTTTCCATGAGGGTGTTCCCACCCCCACCCCCACCCTACCAAACTTCCCCACTCCCTGGGGCCTCAAGTCTCTTAAGGGTTAGGTGCATCTTCTCTGACTAAGTCCAGACATGGCAGTCTTCTGTTGTATATGTGTCGGGGGCCTCATACAGCTGGTGTATGCTGCCTGGTTGGTTGCCCAGTGTCTGAGAGATCTCAGGGGTCCAGGTAAATTGACACTGCTGGTCCTCCTACAGGGTCACCTTCCTCCTCAGCTTCTTCCAGCTTTTTCCTAATTCAACCAGAGGGGTCAGCAGCTTCTGTCCATTGGTTGGGTGTAAATATCTGCATCTGACTCTTTTAGCTGCTTGCTGGGTCTCTCAGAGGGCAGTCATGATAGGCCCCTTTTTGTGAGAACACCGTAGGCTCAGTAATAGTGTCAGGCTTTGGGGTATCTCCTTGAGCTGGATCCCACTTTGGTCCTTTTGTTGCACATCATTTTCTTCTGGCTCCTCTTCATTTTTGTCCCTGCAGTTCATTTAGACAAGAACAATTATGGGTCAGAGTTTTTGACTGTGGGATGACAACCCCATCCTTCCACTTGAAGCCCTGTCTTTCTGTTGGAGATGGACTCTATAAATTCCCTCTTCCCAATGTGTGCCTCATAAGTTTGGTTATGTCTATTATGAATCACTGCCGTTTATAATCATACTGTATCCATCTCCATATTATCTATTGCATATCTATCTACTATCTTTCCTCTATGTATCTTTCTTTCTACCATCTACCTAGTCTTTCATCTATTTAGCTATCACTTATCTATCATACATATATAACTATTATCTATCAATTAATTAGTCATCTTTTATCTATCCTCTTGAATCTATCAATTAACTAATCTGTTTATCACCTATATATTTCTTTTTCAGGAGAGGGTTCCTCTGTGTAGCCCTGGAACTCTTTATGTAGACCAGGCTGGACTTGAACTCTCATTATTTGCCTGCTTCTGTCTCCCAAATGCTGGGATTAAAGGTATGTGCCACCACTACCTGGCCTCACCTATATATTTTTGATTTATAAATCTATCTGTCAACCCTACTTATCCCATCTACTTATCACCTAGCTTTCTTCTAGCCATCATCTATGCTTATGTTTGTCTATCTGTCTGCCTGTTATTTCTATCAAATATCACTAGCTAACACACGCACACAAATATTATATATATATAATACTGCCAAAAAGTCACCATGAAATTCAGACAGTATTTCATGGGTTGAATAGATGAAACTAAGGCCCACACTCAAGACCTCGTTACAGCTAACTCATCATAAGGCTAAGGAGGTTAGAGTATATTTTGGTAGCCTCTAAAATCAGCCAGCCTTCATGTTAAGAGAGAGCTTACCTTTTCTGTTAATGTACTTTCATTTCAAGACCTAACAAGACACAGGAAAGTGGTGTAATGTGGGGCCATGATGTTGAAATAGCCTCAGTCCAGTCATCTTCCTGTCTGTGAGTGTTCACAACCACAGATATTGTGATAGACTATGAACTACAGGAAGTACTAGGTATGAGTTTTTGACCACTTACTTCTATGTCTGTTACACTAAAGATAAAAACAAAACAAAAAAACAGCCACAGCCGCTTTCTGAAATACATTGTCTTTGTTGTTCCTGGGAGGACTCTTAGAAGAAACAGTTCTTTTTATAGTCTGAAAGCGTTTTCCTCAAAGAATATCTAGTGGTGCTTACATTGTTGTCTCTCTTTTCACCTTAATTTCCTTTTATTTTTTTCTTACAGCATTATTCAACCCAGTTTAGCCCAGAACTCACTTACAAGGAACAGACTACAGTCAAATCGAGTTCCTTCTCCTTCTGCCTTCCAAGTGTTGGAAATACAGGCATGTACTAACTTACACACTTGCCTTTAAACATTTTTATTTTAATTTCTGAGAGAGAAAAAGTTTATTTGACTCTCAGTTCCATCGTTGTGTGTGAATCCCAGAGACAGTCTCCAAAGATAGACATTTGGTCCCATTGGGCCAAAGTTTAAGAGGAGATATCAAAAGATGCATGGTTATGCTTAGCTAGAATTGTTCACTGTTAAACAATTCAGGATAACTTGCTTGGGGAATTGTGCCTTTCCCTAAATACTGGATATGCCTTCCCACAACAATTAATCTAATTGTTACCCCCAGATATACCCATAGGCTGACTCTCTGATCTCCATGACACTCTTTGGGACTCTGTTTTGAAGTTATTCTAGGTTGTGGTAAACTTATATTTAAAATTAAAAATCACATTAGCAGAAAAATAAATGTTAAAAAAACATTTATGATTGCCTAAAATATAGAGAAACAAGTCTCCCTATCCCAGTAACACCATTCTTTTTAAAATTAATTGATTTATTTTACTTCCTAAGTACAGTTTTCACTCTGATCTCCCCTCCCAGTATTCCTTAACCCTGATCCATTTTCCTTGCATTTCTCTTCAGAAAAGGGGTAGGCTCCCCATGGATATTAAGCAGCCGTGGTATCTAAAGTTGCATGCACCTCTTCTCCTACTAAGGCTAGGTGAGGCAGCCCAGTAGGAGGAAACAGTCTCAAAATCAGGTAACAGAGTTGGACACAGCCCCTGATCCCACTGTTAGAATACAATAAGAAGTCCAAACCTAGCAACTGTAACATGCAAAAAGCTTAGGTCAGTCTTGTGTGGGTTCACTGGACATTGGTTCAGTCTCTAAGATAGCTTATGAACACAGGTTAGCTGATTCTGTTGGTTTTCTTGTGGTGTCCTTAACCCCTGGCTCCTACAACCTTTCTTCTGATCTTCTGAAGTAATATCCAAGCTCTGCTTAATGTTTGGCTGTGTGTCTCTGCATCTGTTTCCACCACTTACTGGATTAAACCTCTCTCAGAACTGTTATGCTAGGCTCCTGTCTGCAAATACAGCAGAATATTATTAACAGTGTCAAGGGTGGGCTCCCTCTCATGGCATGGGCCTCAAGCTGTACCAATCATTGGTTGGTCACTCCCATGATTTCCTTGCCATCTTTACTGTGTCACATCTTGTATGCAGGACAAATTATACATTGGAGATTTTGCGGCTGTCTTGATGCCCCAACTTCTTCACTGAAAGACTTGCCTGGTTATAAGAGATAGGGACTTAAGACTCCTTGTCCTCCATTAGTAGGAGTCTTAAATGGGGTCACTTTCACAGATTCCTGGGAGTTCCCATTGCCAGCATGTGCTATCTTCTAGTTTTTGATCTTAGTCATATGATTAGACAATAGGAATACTCTGGGGAGACTATCTCTGACCTGCCCAAACAGATCCCAACCTTATCCATTATGAGTCTGTCCTGATCTATTTCTATATCTGTCTAAACATATATAGATGTTCCAGTGTGATGCCCAAGAAAAAATGATGTGTTTAGGAGACCATTGTCTTTTTGGGGGTGGGGGAGGAAAGAGTTTATTCAGCTTACACTTCCACATTGCTGTTTATCACCAAAGGAAGTCAGGACTGGAACTCAAGCAGGTCAGGAAGCAGGAGCTGATGCAGAGGCCATGAAGGGATGTTACTTACTGGCTTACCTCCCCTGGCTTGCTCAGCTTGCTTTCTTATAGAGCCCAAGACTACCAGCCCAGGGATGACACCACCCACAAGGGGCCCTCCCACCTTTGACCACTAATTGAGAAAACTCCTTACAGCTGGATCTCATGGAGGCATTTCCTCAAGGGAGGCTCCTTTCTCTGTGATAACTCCAGCTTGTATCAAGTTGACACACAAAACCAGCCAGTACAGTATGTCATTGGTACTGTTAGGATCTGTGTATCATTTATTTATTTGTGTATGGAGGCCAGAGTTTGAGGTACATCACTTTCTATGAGGAATGTGAAGTAAAATAATTAGAATTGATATTTGGACTATTCCAAATGGCATTCTATAACTGCACAGAATTTTGTTTCTGACATTTTAGTCTTAGCAAACAAACAAAAAAAAAACCTCCTCAATTTCAATTAAAAATGCATGTTCTTCCCTTTAACTTTTCTAATAAACAAGTTTTAAACATTTTTTTCTTTTGACTTTAAAACAGGGTTTCATTCCACAGCCCTGGCTGGCCGTGAACCTGTCTTCCTCATGCTGGGGTAGTAGCTGTGTGCTCTATGCTTGATCTAAGGAAGGTTAATGAAACAGCAAATTTTTAAAAAACACAGCCTGTGAATTAAAATACACAGTGACATATGGTTAAAGTGTGGCAAGATTTAACTGAGATTAATCTTTGTGTATCAGTATGAAAACAAATTAAGTGAACTTCAAAATAGGAGTAATTGTGTGAGACTGGAAGTGTCCCAGGAAACTAAGTATTAGAGAAAAGTACTTAGTGTAGATTACTTAAAACTCTAGAATAAAACTTGTACTTCTGAACACAACATACTTAAAATCTGATAATGAATTAAAATGAACAATATATCTAAAAATTAAAGTTATAACATTTACCCAGTGTACAAATTATTATTTACACAACAAAGCTTAACAAAAGTCTGAGAGCAATACCTATCACTGGGGAGCCCTCCCCTACTGCTTACAGGCCCTCATGTCTATTCATGAGTTTCCCCAGCTTAAAGTCCATTTTTAAAAAAGTTTTTACATGAAATGTACTTATATGTATTTTAGTTTTTTCTTTCATCTCTCTAGCCTGATCCAGGTACCCGTCCTTCATGCTTTACTGTAACCACCTTCTTAGCTTCTTTTTGTTTGACTATTATTATTGTTGATGTGTGTGTGTGTGTATACATTTTAGTGAGTCCATCTTTATATATATATAACTCCGAGCAGTTCTTCTCTGTAGCTCTCCATTATACCTTCTCACCATCATTGGTAGGATATTTCTCAGACATTGCTTTAGAATTCTGTTAGTCACAAGACACGAGGAATATATAAGGCTTTCTTACCTGTGTCAGGAGAGTATAAGTGGCCACTCTGGGATGATCATACATAAGAATCATACTCAAAGAGCCACAGTATCTGTGGGTCTCTGCCTGTATTACAGGATCAAGAAGGAAATTGGCCTCGAATATACCACTGTGGGTCTGCACTGAAGTCAGTCCTTGTAGCTGAGGCACATCTTTCACAGACAGATTGAACATATCCACATTTTGGTCTTCCTTCTTCTTAGGCTTTATACAGTCTGTGTCTTATCGTTTTTACATATCTGTTAATTAATCTCTCTTTTCAAAGCACAGAATATTCTATGAATGTGAGGGATATTTTTGCCTTTGAACAGGAGCCATGGTGATCTTTCTCTTGTTCCTCTTAGGATATGAACTTCTCCAGTGTGGTCTATCATCTGCTTCCCAAATTCTGTTTTGAAATATCCAACATCTGTCATTAGTTCTTCATCTCTACTTTCGGTTTTTCTGCTCAGCTTTCTGACTTCTGTAGTTCTTTTCATCCCACACATGCCTTACTTATTATTTCCTTAGACTTTCTATCTCTGAATCTTTTTATTAGTGCCCTAGTCTGAGTAACATGTGAATAAATATTTCCATGTTTCTGCTTTATTCTTACCTAGTAATTGCTGGAAGACTCTGAGAGATTTTTCTGCCATTATAACTGTTTGAATAACTTTTTCATGGATTTAAAACAGTTGGCAGATATATAAAGCAGACAGTTATTGCTGCTCTACTCAATTACCCAGGGCCATGGTATTCTGTATTGAGTAAAGGATCAATTAAAAGAAAGGAAGAACTCTCAAACTGGACAGAAAATCCATGGGTGCCATCTTCTACCAAGGCCTCATAAATCATCAAGAATCAACCCCACTTAGCACTGAAACTCAGGTCAGATGCACAATATGCCTAACTCTTCTGGAAGATGTCTTGTAGAAGTCACAAAAGTTTGAACTGTCTAGGCCTCTGAATATTAGTGAAATGACCTCACTTTCCCTGATTTACATCAATCTTGCTGAATTACCCCTTTCTCTTTATCTCTACTGTTGTCTCCAGTTACCTCACTGTATCTATGATGTACTATGTGACCAATAGTCCATTTTTATATTTACATTTTTCATTGTTTATGTTTGTAAAATACTCACCATGGCTTCTTTCTCTTAGTTTCCCACTTTTATCTTCCTCATGACATTCCATGACTTCAAGTCTGTAATATATCTGTTCTGCACCAGAAAGAGAATGATTAGCAGGTATACACTCTCTCACCTGTGATTGTGATATCAATGGTGTCACTATATCTGACCACTCCTACGGGGTGTGATGATCAGGATCATCACATGGCCACTCTCAGCATAGCCAGGTATCACAGAATCTACTTAGAAACTGGCATGGAACACCCCTAACCCTAAAGATGAGATTTTGTAGAAATCTGAAAATAGTCCTCAATTAGTCCCTTTCTTTAGGGAATCAAAATGAAGCCATCAAATATAATCTTTCAATGATACTCCAGGGACACATTCTCTCTTAATTTATCAGGGATGTTCGTAGGATCAAGAGGAAAGCCTTCCTGTAGATTACTAGCATTAAAAAGGCTGTGCATGTAAACTGACTGCACTATCAGTATCCTGAATAACCTATGGTATTCCCTCGCTTAGCCTCTTCTTTCTGTCAGTTCATCAGTGTCCTTGTTTGTATCTATGAAAATTCTGTACATAGACTCTTCCATCTTTCTTTGTCCATTTCCCACTTATCTGGCTCTAGTAGCAGCACAATATTTTCCCACTGGCTTGTTGTGAGTGTCTCTTGAACCTTCTTGTCTCTTTGTATGTTCAGGGAATTACAGAAACATGACAAACTTCATGCTAGATTTTTATGAGTTCTTTTCATGATTCTTTGGACCAAGTATAATTGTTGATAGGCTAAGAGAATTAGTATTGAGGAATTTTAACAGAGATAAGTCGTTAGGCTCTCTAGTCTCAAGTTCTTGGTCACCCAAATGGAATCATTTATGGATTCCATTCCATAGAGGGAGTTTTAAGTCAAATCAGACAAGGGTTATTTAATTTTGTGCCACCATTGCTCTAGCGTATCTTGGAGACAGAACATCAATGTAGAGCAAAATATCTGTGGCTTGGTTGGTTTTCTATTTTTCTCTTTTTGTAGTGTACAAAATATATTTCAATACCAAAGAGGCTAGCACTTTGGAGTGAAGTCTTTATGAAATCACCAGTTCTATTTCTCCATGCTCAATGAATTGTGGTTGTGTTGTCTTTGGCAACGTGGCGTTGATTTTAGTTTTTGAAGAAAAATCTATAGTCTTGGCAAAAGTCTAGGAATTTTAGGGATTCCTATGGCACTCTCTTGGCTCACATCACAATTAGATGCAACCCATTCCTGGTACTGGAAGCTTCATTTCTTGACAAGACATGTCCTGTTATGACTCTGCATTCCCAGTTATTTGAAAATTTTATTATATCATGTACATCTTTGTATAGATTTTAGGAAACTTTCGCTGTATTAGGTTTTCATATTACCCCTGAAATGCCTTTTAAGTTTAGCTGCCTCACTCCATATTCTGTCCGTTGTCCTACCTCCCCTACTGCACCCCACTTGGCCCCCCTGCTACAGCTCTTCTATTTATCAATAGCTATCTATTATATTTCTCTTTCCATTTGTGATGCTTTGTACAATCTATTGCCTTAATTTATACAGAAACTCTTGATCTACAGATTGTAGCTATATTACCATTGATTTAACAGCTAATATCTACATATATGTTATATATATAACATTGGTCTTTCTGATCTGTGTTACATCAATCAGGATGGGTTTTTTGTAGTTACATACATGTACTTGCAAATTTCATGATGATCTTATTTGTTGAATTTATTTTTACCCATTCACCTTACATCCTTCTCACTGCCCCCTCCCAGTCACCTCCTCTCACAATTCTTCCTCAAATCCCCCCTCCTCTTCTCCCCTTTATCAGCAGGTGGTAGACTGATGGGTATCCCCCCACCCTGGCAATTTAAGTTTCTGTGAGGCTAGGCATATTTTATCCCACTGAGGCTGCTTAAGCAGCCTAGCTAGAAAAACATATCTTACATACAGGGTAACAGCTTTTAGATTACCCTCCACTCCAGTTTTTCAGGACCCACATGAAGACCAAGCTGCACATCTGCTACATATGTATGAGGAGGCTTAGGTACAGCTTATGTGTGCTTTTTGGTAAGTAGTTCAGTGTCTTAGTGTCTCAAGGGTCCAGGTTAGCTGATTCTGTCATTCTTCCTGTGGAGTTCTTATCCTCCTTGGGCCCACAATCCTTCCTCCTATTCTTCTGGAAGAGTCCCCTCTGCACAATTGGCAGGCAACTAAATTAGTCTGAGTAATATTTTAGAGCTCAGCTGTCCAAGTTGCTTACTGTTTCTGCAGAGCTGTTAAGGGGTTCTGGTGAATCTTACAAGTTTCAGCTTTCTAGGACTCGTCAAGATTGTTTACTTCCTGAGTCTCCTCCAAGTCACTCAACCTTTCACTTTGGGCCAAGAATGTTTCATTTTAGAGGAAACTTTTATACAAAAGACCCAAAAGAAGTGAAAGGAGGATGTTCAGTCCACAAGGATCATTAAAATTTTCACTCTGTTCCTCTTTCTGCAGATGGCTATGACAAGCCTTCATTTTCTGCCTGGTCAAACAATGTTATTCCTCAAGGACAACTCAAGGCTTTTTGTTGAGATTCTCTTAGTGAGTCTGACATACTCAAGTTATACAAAGAACATGGGACTCTTATCTCTCATGACAGATATTCCACAAGAATATTTGAACCTCTAAACCCCAGCATACACAGACTCATACAAATGTTATGATTTTAATCATCAATCCCCTGATGAACTTCCAGCAAATAGTGACCCCCTGAAGATCACGATTTCAGTCCACAGACCATTTTGGGGGTTCAGTTCATTCCCCCAAGTCTCCCAACCCTAGAATTTTCTGTGATGAGTCCTATTACTACAGCAGGAATGTGTCTAAATAACTTTTGTAAAGGAATATTTAGCATAAGGATACTGTCATGAGGATGACGTCATCCCCAAACACCATGCAGTTTGTAAAACCTGAGGCCTCCTGGGTGTTAAAAAAGTCATGGAAGAATTGGGCTACAAGATGAAATACAGGTATTCTAGAGCTGACATTGAGAAGAATTATTATAGTGAATTACTCTAGGTCTGTATACCATCAAAGGTTCATAAAACAAAATAAGAAAATATACACTAGTGGTCAGAACAAAACATCTTGAGGAAGGCACCATATTGCTAACTCTGGCAATTCCAAATCCCAAGTAATTCATGAGACCTGTAGAACCTGGAAGGCAAAAAAGAAATGCATGCCCCTCTAGAGCTTTGAGCAGTAAAAGATAGATACCCTTAGTTACCTGTTTAATTACATTTGGTTTTGTTTCAGAATTCTGATCTTTAGAACACTTCGGTTCTTTTGAAAAATCACATCTTTGGTGGTTTTTTATGGTAGTAATTGAATTTTTAAAAACAGGGACATGATGTTCAGAAAGTAGGATAGTCTGGGTACTGAAGCATTATCATATTGGGTGGATATGTCTGTGATTCTGAATCAGATCTGCCTTATAGATATCTAAACCCCAGTGAAGATCAGAAGTGCTTCCCTGTTACCTACCCTTGCAATTAATTTTATTTTTCCAAGGATGATACCCTGTTCCAAAATAGCATGAGAGGTGGAGATGAAGCTTGCCAATTTTTCTGCATGCTCCAAAATTAAATAGGGAGGGACAAAGTTTGTCTATGGTAGTAGACAGGTTCAACAGACACATTTTCAAGACAAGACAGTGGGAAAATATTGTTTTGCTATTATAGCCAAAGAAAACATAAATGGACAAAAAACGATGAAGAAATTTGCAAACAGAGTTGACAGAGCAGTATACAAGGACATGATGACAGTGGCAGGATGGACAGGCTAATGCTGGTGAAACATAAGGTTTTAAGGACCTAGTACAAGTGGAACAAGATTACTCATACTCTCTTTATTCCAAAGAATTATAGGGACCCTTTCTTGTCAGTTATATCATTTCCCCTGGTAAAATTGTGAGAGAATGTGATCTTGAAGAGTCATTCAGGGACTATTCTTGAAAACTTGACTCTTTACGAAAAAGAAATAATCAAGGACAATTTCTAGCTTTCTGTGGAATTTCCCTTTGGGTTTCCCAATCCAATTTTTCTGTAGATATTGTGACACTTTCCTATGCTGAGACTTGTACAGGTTATGGTTCTTTAAACTACAATTCATATGAGTTATCGGACTCCAGTGACTCTATTGATAGCAAGATCATGGGTAATAGTTTGCATATCTCATCATCCTCTTTGTGATACAGAACAGAAATTCTTTATATTGGAAGTCTTGGGATGTCATAAGAAACATGAGTAGAGATACAGGGAGGTCCACAGAAGTCATAAGTAGAGATAAACAGGAAGTGGTAACTTGGTAAGCTTGAAATGTACCAGAGAGAATGTAGACCTTCTACTAAAATTCAGATACTTAGACAGTTCAGAATCTTGTTAGCTTTCTACATTTACGTGAAGTCTACCAGGAACTCAACATATTGCATGTCTGATCTCAGTTTAGTGCTGAATCTGGCTGGCTTTTCTTGAGTCCATAGGCCTATAGAGGTGGTACCCATATAATTTCTGTCTAGTTTGCCAGTTCTTCCTTTCTTGTGGTTAATTCACTATTCTTGGGTAGTTGAATAGACTAATCAGTGTCAGTTCTCTTCATCTCCAGACAGCTTTCAGTCCATGTTCCTAAGTTTTCCAGATATTATAGGATGGCTGAAGAAAATGTTAGAGAAGTTTCCCCAGTGATAAGCAGACACGAATATAGCAGAGACATAGAAACATATACACATATAGTGAGTCAGCTGAGGAGAACTGAGAGAATGACTCAGACTTACAAATGGCTGTGGAAATAAGAAGCATGACATACATGAGACAGGAAAAACTACAGAAAGTCTTAAGCTGGAGGATGGCCTTGTCTGGCATCAATGGGAGGAGAGGCCCTTGGTCCTGTGAAGGCTCGATGCCCCAGTGTAGGAGAATTTGAGGGCAGGGAGGCAAAGAGTGGGTGGGTGTTTGGGGGAATACCCTCATAGAAGCAGGGGAGGGGGATGGGATAGGGGTTTGGGGGGGACCTGGAAAGGGGATAACATTTGAAATGTAAATAAAAAAAATCCAATTAAAACAAAAAGAAGATTTGAAAGTAGAGATGGAGAAATGATGATAGACATTGGATATTTCAGATCAGAGTTAGAGAGGCAGATGATCACACATGAGCATACTTTTTCTAATAAAGCAAGGTCTTGAGGATTACCCGTAAATTTTCAGCCCTTCATTCTCTTCTCTCTAAAAATCCAGCTGTTATCATGAATTTGCATGTCATGGATTGAATAGAGGCAAGAAAGCCCTGCAACTAATACAGACCCAGTTACATCCACCTCAGCAGAGTGCTAAGGAGATTAGACTATCCTTGGCTGCCACTAAAATCAGCTAATCTTCATGTTAAGAAAGGGTCTAGCTTTTGTGGGAGAACTGTCTTTCTTGATAATCCACTTTTAATTAAGAACTTACAAAGACACAGAAAGTTAGTCCTGTGGGGCCATGATGCTGATATAGCCTCAGTGCAGTTACCTTCCTGTGCATGTGTATTCACAACAAATTCTTATGATAGTGTAGGATCTACAGGATGTGTGACATCTGAGTTACTGACCACAGTATCTCTCTATAAAAAAGGAACTGGTATATATTTTTTGAAATACTTAGTTTTTAGCAACACTTGCGGTGGGTTTTAGAAGAAACCAAGAATTCTTCTGTTTATTTTTCAGCCTAAAAAGAGGGTTTGTCTCTATCCAATGTCTAGTGGTGCTCTAATCTGTGTGTCTCCTTTTTAGTCTTTAAGTTCTTTACTTTTTTCTGGTAGGATGTATTTTTGCAGTCCAGTTACCCCAGAACTCACTCATGAACCACAGAGTGACTTCAAACTTTTGTTCTTCCTCCTCAGTCTGATAAATGCTACAGATATGCATTACCACACTTGTTTTATACATTTTTTAAAAATAAAATACATGTGTATTTGACTCCCAGCTCCATAATTATTGGTGATTCACAGTGTCAGTCATTTGAGAGAGAGATTGGTCATATTTCATCCATAGTGGAGAAGCAGAAATCAAAGAACTCATGTTCATATCAACTAGTATTCTTTACTCTTAAACATTTAAGGGTATCCTGCTTGCAGAATGGTGCCACTCACTAAATAGTAGGCAGATCTTACAACAATTAATGTAGTAATAAAATATTCCCCCAAATCACCATAGGTCAACTCTCTCTGATTAAGACAAATTCTCTGTAAGTAATTCCAGAATGAAGCAAGTTGCCATTTTAAACAAACAAACAAACAAAAAAAAACAGACTAGAAGAAATATCGAGATAATATTCCCATTTACAATTGCTTAATATATTTAGAAGCAAGTTTCACCACTTTATCCAGCTGCACCACTCTTGAAAATACCTCTCTCTGTCTCTCTCTGATTCTGTCTCTGTCTATGTCTATGTCTCTCTCTCTCTCTGTCTCTCTCTCTCATTTTTTGTTTTTCTTTTGTTCCCCTGAGAGGATCCAGACAATATAATACTCTGTCTTGCAAAAATAATTAACAGGGATATAATGTCCTGTTAATGGGCTCTCCATATGTTAGTTCTTCTGAGTACAAAGTGGTTGCAAAGTTTTTATTCTGAATATTTTACTTTTGAATCTTTAAAAAAAAAATCTGATAATTGTGCCAAATGTTTTGTCTTATAGGACTAATGAGAACTCATGTTAATTCCATTTTCACTTTTAATCTTGAGCACCTGTGTGAGGGGCCAGATTTTTTTTTTTTCAGGAACCACTTAAAGAGGAAAAAAGCTGACTTGCAATCCCACCAGCAATGAAGGAGTGTTCCTCTTTCTCCACATACTTGCCAGCATCTTCTTTCACCTGAGTTTTTTATCTTTGCTATTCTGACTGGTGTGAAGTTGAATCTCAGGGATTCAACTTGTTTTGATTTGCATTTCCCTGATGACTAAGGATGTTGAATATTTCTTTAGGTGCTTCTCAGCCCTTCAAGTTTCTTCAGTTGAGAATTCTCTGTTTAGCTCTGTTCCCCATTTTTTGATAGGGTTATTTGGTTGTCTGGAGTCTCATTTCTTGAGTTCATTTTATATAATGGATATTAGAGCTCTATCAGATGTAAGACTGGTAAAGATCTTTTCCCAATCTGTAGGTTGCTGTTTTGTCCTGTTGACAATGTCCTTTGCTGTACAGAAGCCTTTTTTTTTTCAGTCATGAGGCCACTGTTTATTAAGCTATAAAGGATGGGTTTTTGCTTGGAAAACAGCCTTTTGTCTGCATAGTGTAATAAATGAATACATACCCCACCCCTTCTTTTTCTGAAACTTGAGTTCTCAAGTGAATTACATTAGGGGAAATTCAACTCTGTCTTATGCTTTTTCTCATAGATCAGTCAACTAACATAGCACAGGCACGAGTCAACTGATATGATACTGGCATCAGGAATTTATTACCTCACAGCCACTGTGTAATATTCTGTGTGCATGTTTACTCCAATACTCTTTTTTTTTTTTTTACTTTGAACCTGGTTTTTATTTGTTTGTTTGTTCCTTTTTCATTTTTTCAATACTTTATTTACATTTCAAATGTTTCCCCCTTTCCAGATCTCCCCTTTGGAACCTCCCTATTCCCTCCCACTCACCGTGCCTCTATGGGGGTATTCCCCCACCCACCTACTCTCATCTTCCCTCCTTGGCATTCTCCTATACTGGGGCATCTAACACCCTCTGGCCCAAGGGCCTCTCCTTCCCCTGATGTCTAACAAGACCCTTCTCTGCCACGTACGTGGCCAGCACCATGGGTCCCTCCATGTATATTCTTTAGTTGGTTATCCAGTCTCCGGGTGCATTGAGGGGTCAGACCATTTGCCACTGTTGCTCCCTCCATGGGGCTGCAAACTCCCTCAGCTCCTTCAGTCCCTTCTCCAACGCCTCCATCTGGGACCTCATACTCAGCCCTATGGTTGCTGTGAAGTGAATCTTCAGTATTTCGAACTTTGGGGCTAATAACCACTTATCAGTGAGTATATACTATGTTCCTTCTTTTGTGACTACGTTACCTCACTCAGCATGATATTTTCAAGTTATATCCATTTGCCTGCGAATTTCATGAAGTCATTGTTTTTAATAGCTGAATAGTATTCCATTGTGTAAATGTACCACATTTTCTGTATCCATTCCTCTGTGGAGGGACATCTGGGTTGATTCCAGTTTCTGACTATTATAAATATGGCTGCTATGAACATAGTGAAGCATGTGTCTTTATTACATGTTGGAGCATCTTCTGGGTATATGCCCAGGAGTGGAATAGCTGGGTCCTCAGGTAGTATTATGTTCATTTTTCTGAGGGTCCACCATACTGATTTCCAGAGAGGTTGTATCAGTTTGCATTCCCACCAGCAATGGAAGAGAGTTCCTCTTTCTCCACATCCTCACCAACATCTGCTGTCACCTGAGTTTTTGATCTTAGCCATTCTGACTGGTGTGAGGTGGAATCTCAGGGTTGTTTTGATTTACATTTCCCTGATGACTAAGGATGTTGAATATTTCTTTAGGTGCTTCTCAGCCCTTCGAGTTTCCTCAGTTGAGAATTCTCTGTTTATCTCTCTTCCCCATTTTTTGATAGGGTTATTTGGATCTCTGGAGTCTAGCTTCTTGATTTTTTTGTACACATTGGATATTAGCCCTCTATCAGATGTAGGATTGATAAAGATCTTTTCCCAATCTGTAGGTTGCCATTTTGTCCTATTTACAGTGTCCTTTGCCTTACAGAAGCTTTGTAATTTCATGAGGTCCCATTTGTCCATTCTTGATCTTAGAACACAAGCCATTGGTGTTCTGTTCAGGAACTTTTCCCATGTGCTGATGTGTTTGAAGCTCTTTCTCACTTTCTCTTCTATTAGAATCAAAGGTTTAAAACCCCATAAGAAGAACAACAATATCAACCAACCAGACCCCTCAGAGCTCCTGGGGACTAAACCACCAAGCAAAGAGCACACATGCAGGAAGCCATGGCTCCAGCCTCATATTTAGCAGAGCATTGCTTCATCTGGCATCAATGGGAGGGGAAGACCTCATTCCTATGAAGACTTGATACCCCAGCATTGGAGAATGCCAGGGAACTGTGGTAGGAGTGGGTGGATGGGTGGGGAGCACCCTCATAGAGGCATGGGATGGGCAGGGGATAGGAGGTTTGCAGAGGGGAAACTGGGAAGGGGATATCATTTGAAATAAAGGAGTACTGGGACCCTTGGGGATCCAGGGATGGAGGAACCTTCACCTGGCCATTGGCACAGGTTCCTTCCTGTCTGAACCAGTGCCCTGAGCAGACCTTGGGTACTAGCTCTGCACCCAGTACCATAACACCCAGAGGAAGCTTGACTCACAGGTCTGCTAACACACCCAGAATCATAGTATCAAAGGATCACAGGATCTCAGGAGCTTGGTCACACCAGGATTTCAGGATCCCAGAGGCAGCTCGACTCCCAGGAGCTCTTACACCCAGAATCACAGCATCACAGAGAAGGCTGGACTCTGAGGAGCTATGACACAACCAAGATAACAGGAAGGATAGGTTCCAGTCAGAGACAGCAAGTGCAGGTAGCACAGGAGATAACCAGATGGCCAGAGGCAAGTACAAGAACATAAGCAACAGAAACCAAGGTTACTTGGCATCATTAGAACTCAATTCTCCCACAATAGCAAGTCCTGGATACTCAATCACATCTGAAAATCAAAATTCAGAATTAAAATGATGTCTCATGACGAAGATAGAGGATTTTAAGAAGGAAATAAATAACTCACTTAAAGAAATACAGGAGAACACAGATAAACAGCTAGAAGACCTTAAAGATGAAACACAAAAATCATTTAAAGAATTACAAGAAAACACAACAAAACAGGTGAAGGAACTGAACAAAACCATCCAGAATCTAAAAATGGAAGTAGAAACAATAAAGAAATCACAAAAGGAGAATACCCTGGAGATAGAAAACCTAGGAAAGAGATCAGGAGTCATAGATGCAAGCATTACCAACGGAATACAAAAGATAGAAGAGAAAATCTCAGGTGCAGAAGATAGCATGGAAAACACTGATACAACAAAGGAAATGCAAAAGATAAAGAGCTCCTAACCCAAGACATCCAGGAAATCCAGGACACAATGAGAAGACAGAACCTAAGGATAATAGGTATAGAAGAAAGTAAAGATTCCCAACTTAAAGGGCCAGTAAATATCTTTAACAAAATTATAGAAGAAAACTTCCCTAACATAAAGTAAGAGATGCCCATGAACATACAAGAAGCCTATAGAATTCCAAATAGATTGGACCAGAAAAGAAATTCCTCCCATCACATAATAATCAAAACACCAAATGCACAAAACAAAGAATATTAAAAGCAGTAAGGGAAAAATGTTCAGTAACATATAAAGGCATACCTATCTGAATCACACCAGACTTCTCACCAGAGACTAGAAAAGCCAGTATATCATGGACAGATGTCATACAGACCCTAAGACAACACGAATGCTGATCCCTCTATAGGGGAACAGCTCAGAAACATGAAAGTGTCTCTGCATAGGCAATAAATCTTGTTGGCTACGAGTTCTCAAGACTTATCATGCCATACTTTCAAATGGCATGGATAAAAATTTATATTACAGTTTGGATATATAGTCTAATGGACTTAAAATGTTTGGTGCCTTTTTCCTGCTTGAACATAGAGCAAAGACTCATCTTTAACTGAATCGTGCACACTGCACATTCCATACATACGTTAATGCAGAAATAAATGTATATTACCTTTGAAAGTTTATGTTTTTGCAGAATAAAAGGACCATAAACCAAAGAAGACAAGTTGCCGAGGTGATTCAGCCTCACAGACTGCCTCAACTGTTGTTTCCTCAAAAATATGCCTCCGGATAAAACCAATTATACTGCTACATGGAACGCCCAGCATCACAACTTGTTCCAGCCAGGATTTCAGTTAAGCATTGCACTTTCACAGCATACAGAAACTGGACAA
The DNA here is from genome assembly GCA_019843965.1 of Rhynchomys soricoides. Taxonomy (NCBI): domain Eukaryota; kingdom Metazoa; phylum Chordata; class Mammalia; order Rodentia; family Muridae; genus Rhynchomys; species Rhynchomys soricoides. The sequence continues at coordinate 1,595,678 of JADRCH010000849.1, read as the reverse complement.
CAAATGTTACAACTAGCTTTCTTAAGACTGATCAATTCCCAAGTTTCTTTGGGAATCTCTCAAAAACCTGATGCCTCAAATAGCAGAAAGCAATATCATGAGAATGATACCTGATTCTCAAAAAGTGGGGTGGATTGTTTGGTCATGCAGTAGGTGAATTCACATTGGTATTAGGCAGGGAGGAAACACAATAAGGGAGGTTAGATTCAATTCTTTTTCCCCTTTCTTTTTCTTTCCTCTACACTTCTTTCTCTCCTATCTAATGTTAGGGAAAAGCAGTAAGAAAGAATAAAAAGAAAAAAGGGGAGCTATCAGAATGATAAGATAAAGGATAGATTATTTAATATACTTTTAGATCAAAGAGCATTAATAAGTGAAATATTTTACATTTGGTATGGACTTTGTATATTGATACAAATTTAAGATTATATTTGTTACAATATACTATGTATGCATGTTTCTACTCTTGTTTAAGGTATTGTACATATTGCAACTCATTTACAAATGTAATATTGAAACTCGAGTCATTTTAAAAGCTGTTATTACAAACTGTTCAGGATAATTAAAAAATGAAAGTTGCAGAAAAAATAAAAGGGCATATGCAATTCTATTTTATACCACACACACATACACACATCTATAAAGTTTAATCATAGTTACCCTATTCAAAAAGCTATATAAAAGCTAATATCAAAGAGGCATGACTTGAAAGGAATGTATGGCAGAATTCATAGGGAGAAAAGATAATGGAAAATGATAAAGTTATATTTAAAGAAGAATAAACCACATGGAAACTTTTATAACACACATGCACATCACACACACACACACACACACACACACACACACACACACCTAAAAAGTTTAATCTTGGTTACTCTATGCAAAAAGATAATTCTCCTTTACGAAGCCATGGGATATTAAGCAGAAAAGCCCAGTGCCAGTTGTGGGATACTCTTTTTCTTGTTACTGGTCAGAGAGAACAAGAGACACCCAAAACATACAAGCTATTGCCATTATTCTTAATTACACTGTAGAACCAATTGTAACATTTTATTGTTGAAGATGCCAAATATTTTGATTATAAAACATGGAGACTTCAAACAGGTATCTACCTGGGAGCATCCTCTCTGCTGGCCATAGTTCATAAGGCCAAGAGGTGCTGCACAGGTTGTTTGGGGGAAGCAATCTCACCCATCAGGGACCCAGACTGTTGGTATAGTAGTGGCATGGGTGTTATAGGGGTTAACTAACAGATTTCTAATTAGACTTAAGGCCTGGTCCGTAGGAGAGAACCCTAGCCTAATATTGTAATTTGGCCAAGAGCTTGTGTCTGAGATGCCATTAGTCCTAACATTATTTTACTAAAAGGACATAATATTAAAGTGCCTTCCAAATACTTATCCTTATACCCTTAGAGGAGTACAACTCTCATAGCTCACAACAAAACATCCTTTATGCAGCATATGGTGGTGAATACAGAGATGCACAAGTGGTCAATATGCAGAGAATAAGTGACTTGTGGTCCTTAGACGTATATAGAACGTCTCTTTGTACTATACAGGACATCACATGCTCTTCCTCAGAAGTCCCAGACTACATTGTGGAAGACAGGGAAGGATTGTAAGAAATAGGGGGTTAAAATGTTGCTGTGAAATAGTGTCTTCTGGACATAACTGGAACATTGCACCCATTAACTCGCAGTAGCTGTCAGTCACTGGCACCAGGTCTACACAAGGTGAAACCAGTTAGGACTACAGCATTGAGAGGGAAGATGCTCACAAAGCCCTACATCTAGTCCTGTTGGCAACTGATAAGTGCTAGGGAAGGAAACATCACACCCTTCCACCGACGGCTCAGGGATCATTGAAGAAGAGGGGACAGATGTAAAAGACAGCGGATAAGGAAATAGTGTTTAATAAACATGGCGGGATAGCTACAATTTTGAACCCACATGGATTAGGACAACATGCACAATCTCAAGCCAGTCAAATCCCAGCACAGAGAGAGGAGATGGTCATAAAGCCTCCATCCTGTTGGCAACTGATAATTGCAGCAAGAGGGAAAGTCATTTTTCTTTAAGGATGTGATGCCTGGTAAGTTGATCATACTCCAGTTGAAGGCCATCCATCCAAGAGTATATGAGCAGCACCACCAACTTGCTAGCTCTTACTGTCCCTGTCTCTCTCCCCGTCCCTGTCCCTGTCTTTCCCTCTCCCTTTGCATCTCTTTCTCCCTCTCCCCCTCTCTTTTCCTGTTACTTTCCATATCCCACTGCTAGGAATGAAGTCCAGGGCTTTGTAAGTGATAGATAAGGACTCTACCATTAAGCTTTATCTGCATCCTTATTTCTGTTTTTCCAATAATTTATTACTTTTTATTCACTTTACATCCTGATCAGAGCCTTCCTCTCTCCTCTTCTCCCCGTGCCACCCCTACAAATCCCTCCCCACCATTGCCCCCTTTCCTTCTCCTCAAAGAATGTGAGTGCCCTTGGATACTACCCTACCCTGGGACATCTAGTCCCAGCAGGATTAGGCACACACTCTTCCACTGAGGCTCAACCAGGCAATCCAGGTTTGGAAGAGGATCCAATGGCAGGGTACAGAGATTGAGCCAGAACCTGCTCAACTTGTTAAGGGACCCACATGAAGACCACATTCACTGCCAATATGTAAGGTGTGTAAGTCCAGCTACTACATGCTCCCTGGTTGGTGCCCAAGGCTCTGTGAAGCACCATGGTCCCAGGCCAGTTGATTCTGTAGTTCTTGTGATGTACTTGATCCTGCGGCTTGCTCACTTCTAACCTACACTCTTCAAGCTCCACCTTGTGTTAGGCTGTGTGTCTCTACATCTGCCTCCATCTGCTGCTGAATGAATCCTTGCAGGACACAGTTATGCCATGTTTTTGTCTGCAAGCATAGCAGAGTATCATTAATAGTGTTATGGGGTGGCTCTTTACCCTGGGATGGGACTCAAGTTGGGGCAGTCATTGGTTGGCTGTGCTCCATCTTTATCCCTTGCACCTTTTGTAGGCAAGACAAATTTTGGGTTGAAGGTTTTGTGGATGGATTGGTGTCCCTCTGCCTCCTCTGTAAGTCCTGCCTGGCTGTAAGAGATGCCACTTAAGTCTCTAGATCCTCTTCTGGGTAGGAATCTCAGCTAAGGTCACCTTCATTGACTCCTTAGATTCTCCTCCTCCTCAAGCCTCCAGCTAGTCACTAGAGATGCCCATTTAAATTTTTTCCTTTATTCCTGAGAAGTTTATACGTCAAATAGACCTCAAGATCTCCTTCTCCCAACTTCATGTCGTAAAGAAATAATTAAGTCTAACTAGTCCTGGCCATATGTGGTGGCCGTGGGTCAATTTTAATTTGAGACAGAATCTTTCTAAAATGTCAGGTAGGGTCTTGATCCCAGGTCTTCTACTTATCTGTGATGACTTGCCATCATGGAGGGCCAGTGGCTTCTGTTATATTACCTTTTCCTCTCTTATGCTTCATCTGGGATAGCTTTTTTTTAACATTCTATATTATTATTATAATAGATGAAGCCATTGATTTTGAAGACATTTTCTTTGCTTAAACATTTATTCATAGTTCTGAAAATTCCAGTTTTATTGATTAGTGTGCCCTGGTTACATTGTCATTCAATTCACAACATCTCACTTCATTTGTTTCTCATTTGATGAATTGTTTATTGAGAAGGATTTGGCTTTACCTACAAAATGTAAGGACATTTGTTATCTCTGAACAAAGAATAAAGTATATTCCCAAAATTCTGAGAAGCTTCTGATGACACATGAGGTATTCATGATGGTTGGCATTAACAGAGACCACTGGGAACAAATACTATCTTAGAAAATCCGTAGTTTCCATTCATGGAATGTGGGGTCTGGGGGTCTTCTTCCTGTGTTGGCTGCTTGCTGATTTCAGCTGTTGTCCTATTCCTGTGTCCTTCTGCACAACTGGGCATAGGTTACAACCTGGGTCTCTTTGGATGTAGTATCCTGGAGTGGGATAGAGTTGGATGAAGGTATGTATTTAGTGTTAGTAACTTATGGGGCTGGGATGAACCTGAGGAAAAGGGTTCTTGACAGTGGGAAAAAATAAATTCCTACCTTCCGAAGCCTGGAGGGTTTCACTTGGGCATACACAATCCCATGAGGGTCTTCATCAGGTGGGTTCTGCAGCAAGGAGACAATGAGGTGGATAAAGTGACTCCTGGTTCCATCAAGTATCTCCTTGAACCAGAGATATTCTCTATGCATTTAAGTCACATTATATCATTCCTGATGGGGCCTTCAGATGCTTCCCCAGAACTTGGGGAACCTGGAAGCTTTCTTCTCATAGTTGCAGCCTTTTAGTCTCACACCAATTCCTGTTTCCTCAGCTCCAGCTACATCCTCATCTTCATGTCTGAGGATCTTTGCATCTGCCATATTTTCTGCCTATGTGCACTGTTTCATTAGATGTCTGTGTGGACTTCTCCATCCAAGGCTATCTTCAGAATAAACCTAATCAGAGTTTTCTCTTATGATTCACAACTGGCCCTGTGGACCTCACACACTACATATTTTCTGTTTCATTTTTCCACACCACTAACATTCTTCAGTTATATACATCTCATTTTCTAGCCTTGAGGTGAGCTTCAAGTGGATGAGGACCTCTGTTCTTTGTTTTGTTCACAGTCCCTATGAAGATGCAGCCATACAGTTTTGTAAATATGCCTATTATTCTGAGTTATTAAACTATGCCTACTATTCTGAGTTATTTCATAACTTTATTTTTTGTATATCTGTTTTAGACACAGTTTCCAAAACCCTTTGTGATTCCTCACTCTTTCTTTAAATCTCATCTCCTGCTTTGTGGGTTCTTCCTATAACATAGTCTCTCTTCATCATAGCTCTACTCAAATAATATGGTTTTCCCCCATTTTTGTTTCTTCATTTCCTCTTTCTCCATCTGGCAGCTACTAAGATTAACTGAATGCCTGTGCTACATTATTCTTTAATCCCTAATAAAATCAACCTATAGCTTATAAAAAATATTCTCCATGGATAACAGGGTGAATGAGTATAGGTGGATTGGAGGGGGGTGAGGGCTCACTGACTCATGTGTCCTTCATTAGCTACATGATGCTAAGCAACAGACAGATGACAAACATCCAGAAAAGAGGTTGGTTAAAAGGTCCATACAGTCATAAGAAAACCAAAGAGAGATCATAGTTCACATAGTCAAACTCTTCCAGATGGAGGGGTCATATGTGGTTCTTATTGGCACAAAGTACTTCGAGACCATTAGCTCTTATCAGTGTGAATGGGGCAGGAGTCTCACCCAATGGTTCAGCTCTGCATTGTCCTCAGATTGTGTGTTTTTCACAGAAGCATCTGTCATGTTAGAAGAAAGGAGTCAATTCTTGGCCAGAGGCTCTGGGGTCTTTTTGATGCAGACCCATGTCCTTGTCCCGTAAGGAGACAGAGAACCAGAGAACGTGATAACATCTCTAGATCCATTGTAAAAGTTCTTTCTCTCTGAGTGCTGACCCAAGACCCTCCCCATCAGTCCTGTGAAGTTGAGGTCTAGAGCATCCCCTCCCCAGGGCCCTCTTATTCTCACACAGATGTTTTTCATTGATGGTAGCATCTGGGCTGGAGCTGTGAAGACAGGGATAATCAGGTGGAAGTGAGGTATATGGCAGCTGGGAGGCTGTGTCTATGGACAGGACTTACCTCTTCTGGTGGAGTCTATCTTTGTGTGTTGGGTCTGGTGCCTCTGAAAGCACTTGTAAGTTGGCCTCTCTTTGAACTGCATGAATTTAAAAAGCATCAGCTGGGAAGATGGGAAGGCTCCACCAATAGAAACTTTTGGAGATAGAAAGGGACTGTTAAATCCCTTGCTAGACCTTACAAATACTCTAGGAGATGGAAAATCTTGCAATATCTTTGAAATTTTTACATGTCTTGAGACTACATGTTTTGTCTGCCCACCACCTCCAGACTCCCAAGGCACTCACAGCTTACTTACTAGCATTCTTCTTTTTGCAACTACATTGGTATCGGATGAGGATGAGAAGAAGCAGGAGGAAGAGCAGGAGGAATGATACCAAGACTCCAGTCAAAATCTTCTGGTATGCTTCCAGTCCTTAGGCATAATTGGCATCATGCATTACAGAATTATATTGCTTAGCTAAGCACCTATTCTATGCCTACCCCATTCATGGCCTCCAATATCAATAATCATTCAATGTGGAATTGTACGTTTTACCCAGTCAGTTACAGGTGAGAATATTAAGGCTCACAGAGACAAGTTCACTTGGCCCAGGTCATTCAGAATGAATATAAAAAGCCAGGGTTTAAATGCAGTATTTGACTTCCAGCCTTGTGCTCACTACAGTTCATAAGCTATTTGAACATGAAAGCAAGTGAATGTGTAGCATCAACTCTGAGTCTGCTCCAGTGTACTGTGTCACCATCCTGGTGGCAAAGGGGACATGGACATTTCAGAAATGGAATTCAGTGGATGGGACTCCTTTCTTACCTAGGATGTCACAGCCAAAGAAAACACTGGAAGTAAATTGAAGGTATGAGCAAACCTGTTCCTTTACACTAGCAGAAATCAAGAAAAAAGACTCAGAGAAGGTGGTTTTTCCTCATGTCTGAATCTCAGAAGAACATTTTTTATTTCCCATTATTATTCAATAAAATTAGTTTGGGCAGCTGGATCCTAGGATGAAACTTTATCAGAAATTTCAGAAACCCATGTGATCAGAAGTTTGTGTAAAGGAGGTTTTGTAACTTAGGTAGAGAGAGATACTGAACTCCAAGCTTTGTAAGAAATGTATCATCTAAGTCACAAATAAGTCCAGTTCTCTCACTTTCTCAACTTCAGAGAAGGATTACCAACAATAATGATCTCAAATCTTGTTGTACCCACCTCCCAGGAGAGATTTCACTTACCATCTTCAGTGGGTATAGGGGACTGGTCCTTGATTTCTGCCAGAGGTTGACAGAGAGATGAACATTAGAGTTCACAACACTGTACTATGTCCTGTTTCTTTCTACCTCAATATGGACACTAATTTCAGAAGGATATCACCATGTTGCAGACAACATTTTTGTGACTCTGTGTTGTTGGATGTCTGTGAAGATCACAGCTCAGCCAATCAATCCTATACAAAGCATATCATTGAATGTATGGGCGGATAGAGACACAGAGGGATTCATAACTGCCCCACTAAATCTGTGAAACACATGTACCAAAAGCCTCTGGTGTCCAGCTATTACCATGAGTCTGGGCACATGATTTTAGGAAATTAAAAAAGAAGAAGAAGAAGAAGAAGAAGAAGGAGAAGGAGAAGGAGAAGGAGAAGGAGAAGGAGAAGGAGAAGGAGAAGGAGAAGGAGAAG